>CAUYRH010084080.1:0-32725 GCA_963574655.1 Perodicticus potto
GTGATGATGCTTTAAATTTAGGAGTAAATTTAACATAGCCTTCATGGCCTTTTAATCACTATATGAAGGCTATGTTAAATAGTTCAATGAAAATATTTCAGATTGTATATAAAGTCAGCACATTGTGCCCCATGATTGCACCAATGTACACAATTATGATCTAATAAAAATTAAAAAAAAAACAAACAAATTGGCAAGGAAGAAGTAAAAAAAAAATTTAGGAGTAAATTTTTGTTTACCTAGAAACGTTAAGTACAGAGACTCATTTGTTACTCACATATTCTAGATAGTTGAGTACTAGTTGGATGTTAGTCAAGCAAATCTTACCTCTCCTGGGAAACTTCCAGTGGAATGTAGCAGTGAGTTAATTCATGGTGATTTTTAAAGCCAAAATATGTCTTGTGCTCAGGGCTGACCTCTACTTGGAAGGAAGAGAACATTGCCTGCATGGCAATGTTGAGGGCTCCTAGTTGTCCTTACCCTAAACTTTCCTTACTAGCTTGCAAGGTCCTCCAATGATGTGGTTGCTATGACTTTGATGATGGCATACCAGATATGGAAAGCCACATAGACCACTAACATTTCCTACTACGTGCTTGGAAGGATGAGAGACAGCAACACCTATTATTCCTGTATCCAAGAGTTTCTGATGTACCTGGAGAGAGCAGCCAGTAAAACAAAACAATAGAGATAGGCAGTAGTTAATTGAAACTAAACTATGTTTTATTGTTTCCAGGAAGTGTAGAAAGTTTGCAGAGAAGGGGGCTAGCAGGCCTAGAGCAGTAAGGAAAGTTTCAGGGTCTGAGGATTAGGCCTTGAGGGAGAGAATGATTTCGAGAGTGGGCGGAAGCAGAGAAGACATTCCAGAAGCTTGCCATGTTGGTAAGTGGGGACTTGAATGGCAGGAACCCACCGGGAGCAGTGGAAACTACTTTCGGATAGTTCAGAGTGTGCCATAGCATCAAGAACAGGAGAACTGGAATTAAAGCAGGGGGAAATGGAAGTGATGTGCTGCTGAGAAAGGCTGATCTGAAGACAGAAATAACAAGAGGGCAACAGTGAGGTATATAAGCAAACTACATTTTTTACAGATGGACTCTTCATTAATTTTGGCAACATAAGAAGTAAAGGGTAGGTAGGCTTCCATATTAGGATAAAAAGGGGAAGATTTGAGGCTGGGTAAATGTCCTAAGAATGGAGGGACGCTTGAATAATTAATGCCAATTCACAATTTGAATTCAGACTTCTTGAAAGGTACATTTAGTGACCAGTTTTAGGGATCCTGAACTGGCCCTAAATTCTCAGGGAAGCCAATTCCTTCAGGAAATCAGGGACGGTTAATGCTGATTCTCTGGTCTCTTAAAAGATAATCAGTCTGTGGTGGTAAAAGCAAAGGCTATTAGGTGAAGTCTTACAGCTCTGGCCACACCCGTGGCCACATTCTCCATCTCTGTGATCACTGTGAGCAGCAGAAATGTACTTCTATGGAGCCTTTTCTATATGATTTCATTTACTCAGCAAACATCAACCCTGTGAGGTGGGTGTTGCTGATTCCATTTAATACATAAGGAGGTGGATGCTCAGTCAAGGTCCCATAGTAATAAAAGCAAAGCCAGAACTTCCTCGCTGGCCTTCTCACCCCATAGATCTTTGCCCCACTCTATCCTCTTTTTCTCATGACCTGGAAAGGGGAATGAACATCTCAGAAGACCCGAATTGCTAAAGGGAGTGCAACTGTGCGTAAAGGGAAAAAGCATTTGGTTTAAGATTTCAAATAACGGAAAATAAAAGTGGCCCACAATGAAAGACCTCATTTATGACTCCCCATGGTCTCTATATGAGAAGTGCTGTTTGGGATGGAAGTTCTGCGTATTTAAATATAGAGAACCAAAAGCAAAATGTTTCAGTGCTCAGTGGAGCGCTTATAGACAATAGAACGATGTTTCTCATACTGTATTCAGGGGAGGCCAAGCAGCTGTGGAGGGGGTAAGGGGAGATCCACAAAGTGTCTGGGGTCTCCAGACTTTTCTTCCCATTACAGATGCTCTTCTTTTTTCTTAAAATCTATTTCCACTTATATGCAAGATTTCCTTTGAACAAAGGACTATCTATACATGTATGATGTAAGTAAGGAAGGCCAATTTTCAAGTCCAGGCTCATTGCCTGTGGCTCAACGGCCTAGGGCACCAGTCACGTACACCTGAGCTGGCAGGTTCGAATCCAGCCCCAGGGCCTGCCAAACAACAATGACGGCTGCAACCAAAAATGGCGGGGCGTTGTGGCGGGCGCCTGTGGTCCCAGCTACTTGGGAGGCGGAGGCAGGAGACTCGCTTGAACCCAGGAATTGGAGGTTGCTGTGAGCTGTGATGCCACAGCACTCTATCCAGGGTGACAGCTTGAGGCTCGGTCTCAAAAAAACAAAACAAAACAAAACAAAAAAAAAACTCAATTTTCAAGTCCAGTTCTTTTCTTTCCCCCTAAATACTATCAGCTGAACAACTCGATTGGATTTTTTTTCTGAAATCAAACCTGGTTTTATGTTTACTGCTACAAATCACACAAAACAGAATTCATTATTTTAAAAGTACAAGAAAATATGACCAAGATATTTAAGTAATGACTAATACACTCACATAATTGTGCAAGTGAGGGGAAAACTGACTCCAGCAGAAAAGCAGCCGTGCCAGCTGTTCAAATAACAAGCGTTGGTTCAAGATCTTTTGGGTAAAAATGGAAGATGAATTTACTGTCTGGAAAGCAAATGGCACAAACAAGTGTAAGTGTAGCCCACACAGCAAGGACTCAGAGGTTAGAAACAGCCTCATTGAGAGCTTTGTGGGAGTGTTTTAGAGACGAAATGCAGTAGAAATAGTCTGGGCATTTAAAAGGCCCTTGATATACAAGGGCTGTCCAGAAAGTATCCAGCTGCGTACAGTGAAAAAATAGGGACATACGTGGCTGAATACTTTCCGATGGCCCTGGCATTTTCTTGGGTTGGCTTTCCAGACTGGTCTTATTATTTCACTCTACCAAAGCTCCTCAAAATGTTATGGGAATGCTAATTTCTTCATAACTTCAGTGACTGGATATTGGCATTTTAAAGATCTTTGTAGCCACAGGCATTTGGAGAAAACAAAACAAAATAAAAAAACAACCCAGTAGAGGAGCTTTTCTCATCAACTGGTGACCCGGATTGCTGCCCGTCATTATGGGAACGTGGAGTACCGACCAGGACCCAGGAGAACTGTCCTAGTTTGAGCCATCTCACGGGAGTCTGCAGCTCATCCATTGGAACCCGTGCTCTCCACAGAGGATAGGTTCATTTGAATAAGTGTGACACTTAGCAATCTATGATGGTGGAACAATCTACAATAATTTGAACTTTTGAATAACCAACTACAGCACAATGTTTGAAAAGCTGTAAAAAAGACTTCTTCACAATTCACAATTGAAGATGGAGACTTTTATAATTCTGTCCCAAAGTGTTCCATTTTAAACATCTTATAGGTAAATAGAAGTAAATGGCATGTATTTAAATCAGATTTGTTCTCAAACCTGTTTCAAGTTGAGCAATTGCTGCAATAAAATTTCCTTTAATATCTTTGTTTAACTGCCATTGGTGAAAAAACCCCCCTACTCTGAAGCTATTTCTGAAATTGAAGATTGAACATAATTGATATTAAGTACCATTAAGCTTATTATTGGTCTTGTAAAGATATTTCTATATTCTCTGGAACGGATATCATCTCAGGGAAAAGAAAGTTCATCTCTTATTTCTTCTATTCAATTCTGTTCACCAAACTATACCATGTAATGGGCTAGCCTCTGAGTACAGGAAAAATGAAGACTTACGTTTCCGCAGGAAAGTAGGCTTAGAGGTGGGTAGCACGTGTGCATGTTCGCACATAATAATGCATTGTGAGAGTTGCTGTAACAGAAGCACATCTAGGTGCTGGAAACAGAAATGCAAAGTTAATGATTCTGCAGTCACAGTGGGGAGATGGGGAGAGAAAGCCCAGGGACACTACTGCTTAGAGAAGGCATTTCAGCTGGCCTTAATCGATGAGTAAGATTTTGTCCAGTAAATAAGGAGGCAAGGGGATCCCAGACAGTGGGCAGAATTTGTCCAAAGGGATGGAGGTCAAAGACTTCAGGGAGCAGCAGGAAATTTACTGTGCTTAAATATATGGCCATACAAATGGGAAGAGGTTGGACAGGAGCCTGGAAAGTCTAACCAGGCAGACCATGAAATGCATATTATTTATATATTCACTGTGAATATTAGGCTAGAATGTACTTTTACTCAAAATCTTAGACTTACAGGATAAACTTTCACTTCATTGCCTCTGGAAAGGGTTGCATATCATTTCTTCTGAAATGTATGCAAAAGGAAAAGATTTTAAAAAGAAATTCCAATACATTTCTTTCCAACAACATTCATTTGTATTTGGTTTCATAAAAGAAACAGACATTCAGTGTATGGATCTGTAGAAATGTGTGTGATTTTACCGAAATATATATTTCTACAGAACCATATCATTTCTATTAGATCTTTCCTATTCTACAATAAAAAGTCCTTGAGATGAATGACAAGCCAATGGTATAGCATTATCTCCACCAGGGATTCTTAGATATTGTTTGTCAGTGTTTGAATAGTGCATTTTTGCATGGGAACAAGCAAATTGTGGGTTCTTAACAAAAGCATCTCGGAGAATTCTTTTGACAATGATGAATTTTATCTTTGTATATGAGGTTATGCTGGGTGATTTCTAATGCATCTTTCTCTCTGCCTCTGTCTTCTTACTCCCCCCAGCTCTCTCTCTACCCCTCTACTTGCATACAGAGTGACCATAATGTCTGGGAGCATCATAACATTATTTTATATGTAAAGAGGTATGAAGAGGTGGCCAACACATAGAGAATATTTTGTAAATGTTTTATAAAATTTTATAAAGAATATTTTGTAAATAAAGGGACATTTTAGGTACAATTTCCCATTTTCCCTATGTATGGCAACTTGGGGGTGACTTTTGGAATACCCTGTATTATAATATCAATAAATCATTCATTAACCTATGTCCCAAGACTTGGTGACTGGCCAATAGTTCCAGACTGACTGGTATTGAGATCGGTTAAATATATTTTGATAAACAAACAGGATGCTTAAAAATAATTGATTCTATTGAAGTAGGACTTACCTTGATAAAACCCTGTGTCACTTTGGGGGGCTTTTTTACATATAAGCTGATGTTTTAATATTTGTGTCAGAAAGCAGCTATATATGGTGCACTGTGTGTATCGGCTGGTGAGAAGATCATTGAATGAAAATGGATGGTTTGTGGTAGGTCTGGACCAAAGTGGATATAGAATGTGATGATAGCAGCTAAGGTGGAGGCTTTGATAGAATGATGTCTATGTCTGGAGACTGTTAGCTTGATTCTGCCCTGGTCACAATCTATCCCTACAGAATATTCCAGCTATACATCTAGGGGTAAGTGTTATATATCTCTATTGCCTATTCCTTACTCTTCTGGTAGTGAACTAGAATACTTTGGAAAGTATATGTGGACCCTCGCTCAGGGTGCTGGATGTGACTAACTGTGTCTCAGTCAGGTCCTGCTAATGTGTTTCCCCCTTCCTTCTGCATGCCCTCCAAGTCAGATCTAACTCAGTTCACGTGATACCTTTGTAAAAATTAGAAGAAAGTGCCCCTTCTCCTATACGGTCCTGACAGCACAGATGGAGGGTAGAGCACAAGGTGGAGTTTGGATACCAAGTACTGAAAACAACCTACCTAATTATGCACGATGTTCCTGCTTCCATTGTCTAGTGCCAGGCACCTCCAGGGTACTAGTACTTACGGCCGAATCCCATTGTATACTTTTGGTTGAGCACCCATTCCACACTTCTGTAAGTATGCAAGTAATCAGTACTCTCACCGTGTATACTTAACATGCATATAGTGTGCATGCTGGTACTTAATGTGGAAGTAGCATTTCCAGTTTTCTAGGTTTTTCTAACTTCCTTTGCTTTAGTTATGACAAATTTCAGTTATGATAACTTTCGTTATGACAAAACTTTGAAAGATTTCACCCCATCTGTTTCTGATATTGATTATTCTAAACCAGAAGAGAGTGTGAATTCATGAAATATCTTGGTCAGTAAAGCAGATGGTCATGAGAGTCTATCGAAATTCAGTTAGCATCCAAAAGTCCAGAGAATAAGAGTTAGCAGGCTGCTCGGCCGAGAGGAGAGGGAGGAAATGTGTTCAGAGAGTCATGTAACGATACCAGTTCTGGGTTTACTTATGTTTCATAGTGTTTTACTCTCTGTGGTAGACAGACTAATAGACACCCATAGATATCCACATTCTACGCTCTGGAATCTGTGAGTGTGTTACCTTACTTGGCAAAAGGAGTTTTGGAGATATGATAAAGGTTAAGAATTGTGGGCTAGGGAGATTACCCTGGATTATTTGGATGAGCCCCTCCTGACAAAATGAGTCCTTAAAAGAACCTTTCCTCTGACATAAGAGTCACAGGGAGATGTGCCTGTGGAAGAATGGTCAGAGAGCACTGCAACATGGCTGTCCTGGAAGATTGAGGAAGGTTAGATCTAGGAGCTGGAAAAGGCAAGGAATCATACTCTCCTTCAGACTCTCCAGAAGGAATACAGTCTTATTGACACCTTGATTTTAGCCCTAGAAGACCCATTTCAGAGCTCTGACCCTATATAACTTTAGGATAATAAATTTATATTGTTTTAAGCCACTAAATTCACGGTAATTTATTATAGCATCCATAGAAAGTGAATACATGCTTTATGCATGTGGTTCTCAATTACATGTTGCAGGTTTATGTTTGTTTTGGGAAAGTTCTTTCAAAGACTTCCTGTGGCACTTCATTTTTTAAATTAAAACTTAATATACTTTGACCTTCTGTGCACCAAAGGACTCTATCAACAGAGTGAAAAGGCAATCCATAAAGTAGAAGAAAATGTTTTCAGGTGGCTCATCTGATAAGGGAGTAATATGGAAAATATGTAAAGCACTGCAAGTCAACAACAACTACAGAACAAACAATTTTATTAAAAAGTGGGTAAAGAATTGAAGACGTTTCTCCAAAGAAGATGTACTCATGGCCACTAAGCACACGGAAAGATACTCAACGTCACTAACTCATTACAGAAATGCGAATCAAAATTATTTCACTCCCATTAGGAGTGATTATTAAAAACTCTCCTCTCCCCCAAATTAGCAAGTGTTGGTGAGGATGTGAAGAAATGAGAATCCTTGTGTATTGTTGGTGGGAATGGAATATAGTGCAGTTGCTGTAGAAAAAAAATATGATGGTTCCTCGAAAAAACAATTACCATATGATCCATCAATTTCACTTCTGGGTATATATTTGAGAGAATTGAAAGTGAGGATACAAACAGATATTTGTACACTAATGTTTATGATACCATTATTCCCAATAGCCAAAGGATGGAAACCACCCAAATATCCATTGACAGATAAATGATAAACGACACATGGTATGTGCATACAGTGGAATAAAAGGACAAATATCCTGTGATCCTTATTTCTGAGAGGCACCTAGAGCAGTGAAATTTATAGAGATGGGAAGCAGAACTGTGGCTGCCAGAGGCTGGTGAAGGGGGAATGAGAGCTATCATTTAAAGAGTGTGGAGTTCAGTTTGGAAAGATGAAACAGTTGTGGAATGGGGATGATGGTTTCACAGGAGTGTGAACATACTCAATGCCACTGAATTGTATCCTTAGAATGGTCAATTTTATGGTATGTGTATTTTACCAAATTAAGAAAATGAATATATTTTGAGAAGAGGAAACGGAAGGAAAAGGAGAGGAAAGCATAAGCAAGAGAGAGGGGGTCTTTGTAGAGGGGGGTTTTCAACCAGGGGGGCCCTTTATCTACTGGAGGACATTGGGAAATATCTGGAGATATTTTTTGGTTGCCACAACTGAAGGTTGCCACTGGCATCTAATGGGTAGAAGATAGGGAAGGTGCTAAACATCCCCGAGGAGATGCAGGGACAGCTCTGCATGACAAAGGACTTTTCCTGCCCAAGCTGCCCATGGTGCTTTGCGTTGAGAACCCTGCTGTCGAGGTAGTGGGTGATGTGGTTGGATGAACATTGGGAGCACATCACGCTTGACTTCTTGCCTGCTCTTTGTAATTAGAAAGATACTAGAGACGAGTATCTTAAATACTAAGCAAAGAAGCTTAGCATCTGTGCAATTGGTAATATAGTCTTTAAGGTGGGAGGAGGAGGATTTAGTTGTTGTTGAGAAAGGTTCATCATGGGAGAATGGATGAGATGCAAGGAAAAATTAAAGGCAGGAAACCAGATGGGCAGTGGCCGAGGTAATATATTAGGATGTAGAAAACTCGATAATACTCCATGTAATTGCCTGTGACAGATACTCCCTTAAGGGTTTTACAAGTATTAATCCACATTGTTCTCCTAACACCTATGTCCTATAATCATTATTCTCATGTTAGAAGGGGGAATCCAAAACAGAGTTAAGTGCTGAGGTCAGTAAGGGATGGAGCTAGGCGTTGAACCCAGCAAGTCTATGCTACCTCTTTTTACAGGTTGAACTATTTTTTTTTTTAATGTCTGGATACATGTCCTTGTTTTCTGTCAACCTGGTTGGAAAATTGGGTTTATGGTTAAGTAGGATAAGGGGATTATGCAGACTTTACTATCACCTTTCTGTATTAGACGGAGTTTGAGGAAGACGAAGACAGAAGACAGCAATTGGCTTCTTGAGTTTTAAAAAATTGCTTGTAGGGAAGATTGGAATTAGGAGTGGGTGAATTAAAAATACAGATTGGAGGGGGTGAATAATCGAGGAGAGATTGCAATTTTTCACCCACCAGCTCTCAGATTCTGACTCTCCAAAAGCTTCAGCAGGCTGTAGATGCCATTTCACTGACATGCATCAAACTTGAAAAAACACAATCTAGGCCAGGATTGTCACTCACCTCCTACTCTCAGTAACACTCACTCATTCTGCACACATCCCACTCAATAATCCTTTCCCATGAAATGGAAGGGGAATGGCCATGCCCTGCTGTGATGATCTTGCACTAGCTTGTTTAGGGATGAAGGTGTCTGCGCTACTGAGGAAGGAGAGAGGGGAGGGAAAGGGCTACTTTTATTTTTTCATTGAGAGCACATCACACTTGACTCCTTGCCTGCTCTTTGTAATATAAATGCAGTTTGCAGTAGCTCTGAAGATCTAGAAAAGGTGGAAAAGCTCCTGGCCCAATTAGTGCTTGTCCCTGAAGAGATTTAAGACCAGAGATCCAGCTGTTTTAGTCTTCATTCTGTCACTAATATATTCTGTGATCTTGGAGAACATTATCATATTCATCACTGTTACACTGCCTGCTTTTCCATGCAATATCTTCTTTGAAATTCATAACAGGCTGCTGGAGAAGGCAAAGTAGATAGTGGTATTTTTTTTTCTGATAAGAAAAACCAAAGTTCCAAAAGGACAAGTGATCTACTTAGGGTGACCCAGGTAGGAGATGACAAAGCTGGACGATTACCATGATTTGACTCACTTCAATTTCATTTGTTATGATATTCCTGTGTTCCAAGCAAGACCACGAGTGGCCTGGCAACGTTCACTCTTGCTGTCACAGAAACCTGAAACCACCCATGTGAAGAAGCCCAGGCAAAAACTTGTGACAAACTTAGTGACTCAGACAGTGAAGCCATCCAGGATCATCCCGCCAGCTATCTGAAGCTTCACGCGTGGGCTCAGGCAAGGTTAGTAGCACTTCCCAGCCAACCTATAGGCTTGGGAGAAATCATAAATTGTTGTTGTGGTAAGCCACTAAGGTTTGGAATGGCTTGTCATATGGCAATAGAGAATTCAAATGGGATAAGATGGATAATGATTATAAAAATATTTTGAAATTATAGTCATACAAATTCTCTGAAAATATTTTTCAGAAGAAATTATAAACTAAACTCTAATAAAAATTAACTTGATAAATCATTCAAATGTAAGCACAGAACAAACCTTGAATAAAAAAGAAAGCTATGACTACATGCTGATAAAAATAAATGAGTAAATAAATGGGAGAGGAAGGATACTTCTGTCCCCTTGCTAAGTATAGAGGGAGAAGCAGAGGTGGAAAATCAGCATTTTGGAACCAATCGCGTTGTAAAGAATGGTTAGAGCAAGAGTCATCCTTGGCGGATGCAAAATCTGCAGGGAAAGTCTGAGGAATTTGATATGTGCTTAGTCTCAATACGTCTTCTCACAGATCATTGTTAATTACAAGAGAAAAATCCCTTAATTACACAGAAGAAAGACCTTATAATACCATGACTGGATAATTAAACCTAAAATCACTAACGAGGGACACTGTGTGCTCTAGGTGTGAGCCCATGAGAAGGATACGACATTACTGGGAAGAGCAACCTGCATCTACTCGTGAAAAAACATGACGCAAACTCCAGTTGAGGGATGTTCTATAAGCTAGCTCGTGTTCATTAAGAACTAAAACATCATGAAAGACATGAAAAAGCTGGGAAACTGTTCTAGATTAAGGGAGACTAAAAAGATATGACAACGGAATATAATACATGATCCCTGACTGAATTCTTCCTATACATGAGGGAAAAAATTCTATAAGGGACATTACTGAGACTTTTGAAAAGATTAAATACAGACTACAGATTAAAGTATAAAATCAGTGTTAAAATTCTCTCGTAATCATTCCATGGCAATGGAAACCAAATATTCTTGGTCTTAGAAAATGCACATCAAAATATTAAGGAGTGTAAGGTCATGGTACATGCAATCTACTCTCCAATAGTTCAGGAAAAAAATGCAATTTACTCTCCAATAGTTTAGAAAAAAAATGCAATCTACTCTCAAATAGTTTAGAAAAAAAAAAAAATGACCTACGCACACAAATGAGACAGCAAGTGAGAGGTGATAGAGCAAAAACAGCAAAGGTGGCAAAAAATGTTGGCAATTGATGAATCTTGGTAAAGGATCTGTGAGAATTCTTTAAGCTATTTTTGCAACTTTTCTCTGAGTTTAAAATTATTTTACAACAGAAATTTACAGAAAGTCTATATTGGAGTATATTTAAATCCAAGTGACAATGAACCCTGTGAATTTAATTAAAGGAAGAAATCAACCGGATGCAGTGGTGCACACCTGTAAACCTAGTGCTTTGGGAGGCCGAGGTGGAAGGATTGCTTGAAGCTAGGAGTTTGAGACCATGGGCACTAGTGAGACCTTGTCTCTATGAAAAAATAAAAAAATTATCCAGACACGGTGGCACATGGTCCTAGCTACTTGGGAGGTTGAGACAGGAAGATCCCTTGAGCCCAGGAATTTAAGGTTGTAGTGACTTATGATGATACCACTGCACTCTAGGCCGGGCAACAGAGAGAGACACTGTCTTTTTTTTTTTTTTTTTTTAAATTAAATCATAGCTGTGTACATTAGTGCAATCAAGGGGTACAATATGCTTGTTTCATATACAATCTGAAATATTTTCATCAAACTGTTTAACATAGCCTTCATGGCATTTTCTTAGTTATTGTATGAAGACATTTGTATTCTGCATTTAGTAAATTTTGCCTGTACCCTTCTTTTTTTTTGCTGTTTTTGGCCGGAGCTGGGTTTGAACCCGCCACCTCTGGCATATGGGACTGGTGCCCTACTCCTTTGAGCCACAGGCACCACCCTGCCTGTACCCTTCTAAGATGCACCTTAGGTATGGCCCCACCAATTACCCTCCTCCATCCCAACCTCTCTCCACCCCTCCCCTCCCTTGCCCCTTTTCCTCATTCTTGTGCTATAGTTGGGTTATAGCCTTCATATGAAAGCTATAAATTAGCTTCATAGTAGGGTTGAGTACATTGGATACTTTTTCTTCCATTCTTTTATTTATTTATTTATTAAATCATAGCTGTGTACATTAGTGCATTGTGGGGTACAATGTGCTGGCTTTATATACAATCTGAAACATTTTCATCAAACTGTTTAACATAGCGTTCATGGCACTTTCCTAGTTATTGTATGAAGACATTTGTATTCTGCATTTAGTAAGTTTCATCTGTACCCTTCTAAGATGCACCGTAGATGTGATTCCCACCAGTTACCCTCCCTCCACCCATCCTTCCCCCTCCCGTTCCCTCCCTCTCCCCTTTCCCCTTCTTCTTGGGCTATGATTGGGTTATAGCTTTCATATGAAAGCTATAAATTAGCTTCATAGTAGGGCTGAGTACATTGGATACTTTTTCTTCCATTCTCGAGATACTTTGCTAAGAAGAATATGTATGTTCCAGCTCCATCCAAGTAAACATGAAAGAGGTAAAGTCTCCATCTTTCTCTAAAGCTGCATAATATTTCATGGTATACACAATTTTTTAATCCATTCGTGGGTCGATAGGCACTTGGGCTTCTTTCATGACTTAGCAATTATGAATTGGACTGCAATAACTGTCTTAACATAAATACATAAAAGAAATCTTAAAGTAAATTACTGACATATTTGATCACATTATAAAATCTGTAAAATTATTTACCAAATTAAAAGGCAAAGTACATGTTTGAGAGATTTTTAAATAAAAATAACGTGAGAAGAATATAAGTAAGTTATAAATACAAAACCCTCATACAAATTACAGTAGGTAAATAGGCAAAGTTATTAAAAAAAAAATTAGAGGGAAATACTGACCAGTATTAGAAAATTTATCCTTATAAGCAACATAAAAATGCAAATGAAAAATGTCTTTTCTCTTAAGAAATTAGCAAAAATGGAAAATGACAATATTCAATGCTCCAAGGATGTGACATTGTGAGCACTTATATTAGTAACTGTGAAATATGTACAATTTGAAAGCAATTTGGCAGCACATATCAAGAATTTTAAATGTATTTTTACTCTTGATCCAGTATTAAATTCTGGATCCTATGGCAAGAATCGAGAATTCAAACAACAATTCAAATATAAAGATGTTCTTCACAGCATTGTTTATGTTGTTTAAAATTTGCATAGTCCAATAGGAAGTTAAGCACATTAGGTTTACATGATGTTTATAAAAATTTTTCAACCATATGGGGGCTTGTATTCTATGTCAAATGAAATGGAAGTGTACTAAAAAGACTAAATGTAAAGCATCACAAGAATGGAGGAGCAAGAATCCAATGTACTCAATTCTAATATGAAGGCAGTAGATGATCCAAGGTGGAAGGTAGGGGAATGAGGGATGGGAGAGGGGAGGGGAGGTGGTGGGGAATCACAGTGATGGCATACTTCTTAGGGGTGGGACACAATTTCAAGAGGGACTTTACTTAACAATCAATATAACCTAAGTCTTTGCACCCTCAATGACTCCCAAATGACCAAAAAAACCAAGACTAAATGGACATAAAATGTTAATAGGGACCCAGTGGTAAGAGTCCTAACAGTTAACAGATGGTGTATTGAGCAGGGTTTAGTTGAAGAAGGTAAAGAAGGGGCAATTTATAAAGCGGTGGGCAGAGTTATAGGAACCAAGAGGAGATGGTAATGCATCCAGGGACTTTGCAGCAGAGGTGGGTGGTACCACCCCTAGTCCTGAAGGGATCAAGCATAGGGAATAGTTACCAGAGACAGGGAAGAGCCACACTGTGTAAAATCCTAACACAGCTCTCTTCCTACCTTCTGATGTCCTGATCTCCCACTGATATGAGAAGCCTGGGTAGTTGTTGGGGATCAACTTTCTGGTACACAGAGAAGGGGAGAGAAGAATGGTGAGTGGGTCTAGAGATGCAAACAGAAGTTAACCATCATGAGTATTTTATCTGATTAGAAGACTGTGGGTGCTTATTATTTTCTTTTTATCTACTAGCTTATAAGACTCCTGGCCCTGGAGTGAACACCCTCTGCCCATGAGAATAAGTTGGATAAAGAAAGGCATACATGTGCCCTCTTTGGCAGCTCATATACTAAAATTGGAACGATACAGAGAAGATTAGCATGGCCCCTGCGCAAGGATGACACGCAAATTCGTGAAGAGTTCCATATTTTTAAAAAGAAAAGAAAGGCAGACAGTTTTCATATTGTGTTTTCTCTCTTGTGGGTTATCATAGTTAAAAACAATTTGAAATGTAAGGTTTATATTGGGTAGGACTTATATTTTTCTTACCTATTTGTTGTGATGTTCTTCACCATTTCAATATTCCCCTCTGTAACCACTCTTTCCTGGTTTCTTGCATTAGTGCTTCTTTTTCCTATATTATTTGTATATTGTGTAAGGAAACTTCCTACAACAAGAAGTTCTCCTAGAAATGTTTGCATTATGAATAGCTGTTGACTGTTTAAAGCACTGCACTGTTGTAGCAGCAGCAGAGGTAACAGCTTTGACTTGGACAATTTGGACAGTCCAATTAGGACAAGGGCAGGTTACTTCCTGTCTTCCCAGGAGTGGGGAAATGCAGTCCTCAGAATGGCCTGGGCTATCTTAGAGTTATAGAAGGTTCAATGTAGGAGGGAACACGGCTTTCTTATTTTTAGGGCCACCATGACTATAACAAATGTTTTGTTTAAGACCACCTTTTAAACTGGCCGAATGTTCATGCACCTATGATTTAAGAGCACAGCTCTAACATAAAAATCCAGGTTCATTCTAGTTGAGCTTAGGTTCATCATTATTGAATACTTGTGTTTGAAATGTGTTGATTTTACAGAAAGTGTCTGAAGTGAAGCAAGTGATTATATTTAAAAATATGTCTTTTATCAGAAAAATTTTTCCACAAAAGCCTAGTATTAATTTAATCAGGTAAAGCTGATTTTTGTAATAGACACTTTGTGTCTGAAAAGCAGTTATATTGAGGGTCTATAATGATAAATCATTTTGGCCTTGACAAGCTAATTTGAAAAAAAAAAGATTTTGAAAGAAAAAAAGTCCTTTACTCACTCAGAATTTTGAATAACTTTATAAAGTATAATTTGAAATGATTAAGATAATTCATCACCTGCTAAAAGGCTTGGGTCATGTATATTTTGACTTAAATTATTTTGAACATTGACATTGATTTTGATTATTTTCTCACTATCAAGGCATCTCTGTCTATGGATGCTATTCAGTAAAACCATTACCAACACAGATTTCAATTCATAATGTTAAAATCCACGGAGACACTATGTGCATTTGGTTCATTGAGAAGTTTGGTCACGATTAATCTGTCATATGGCATATTTCCTAGGAGAAACACTATTTTTCCCCAATGCTTCAGACTGTTTGAGTGTCAGGATCCTCGACCTTGAATTTTCTTTGAACCCATTGTTCTAGATTGTAGCTCCATTTTATCAGGTACGGTTTAAAAAATGTTATTTATTTATTCATTTATTAATTTTTGAGACAGAGTCACTTTGTCACTCTGGGCAGAGTGCCATGGCCTGAGCGATTGCACCCAGCTAAATAATGTTATTTTGAAGTTAAATTTCAAAAATGCTTATTTCTACCCTTTTTATCACATGTATCAAATCGGACTTGGTTTTTCATGAACTCTAGCCATTAACTTAAGTAAATGTACTGGCATGGTATATTTATCAATGAACTCAAACAATCAGTTGATAAGATATTAAAAAAAAATGAAAAATGTGGCTGGGCATGGTAGCTCATGCCTGTAATCCTAGTACTTTGGGAGGCCGAAGTGGATGGACTGCTAGAGCTCAGGAGTTTGACACTATCTTGAGTAAGAGTAAGACATCGTCTCTACTAAAAACAGAAAAACTAGCTGGTGGTTGTGGTGGGATCCTGTAGTCCCAGTTACTTGGGAGGCTAAGGCAGGAGGATCACTTGAGCCCAGGAGTTTGAGGTTGCTATTAGCTACGATGATATCACAACACTCCACCCCCAGGGTAATAGAGTGTCTCAAAAAATAATGTCTCAAAAAATAATGTAATTAATAACCATAAATTAGGTATTAACTGACAATGAACATACAAATAAATTCAGAATTGATCAGATGACTCACCTAGCTTCCATAATAACTATGCAAAATTGCTTAGTAGTCAATATATTTAAAAGATAAATATTTCACATCAAATTTTTATAAATACATATTTGATGTGTATAATGCTCTGCCATGTATAATGTGAACCCACATTTTTGGCCCAAACATTCAGGAAAAGAATCTTTCATTTTAATTTTTTAAAGAGGGTGAAAGTGGCTATATAAAGGCACCGCCTTCTCTCACAAGATGTCAGGCACTGAAGCCAGCCACTGTGGAGAAGCCAGGAGGGAGCCCAGATGGCAGGTGAGAGTGGTATGGATAACCTGAGTGCTTGATGTCCCCAGGCTGTCCTCTCCTGGCCCATCCTCATCCCTGCATCCTCTCATTTCTTATTTCCACCCATGTCTATTGTTGGGAATGTGGCCATGGCCGCTCTGCTGAGAACCCCAGTGGGCTTATTTCCTGGGAAGCTGGTATGAGGAGCCAGGGGTGGTCCTGCCTTGCAGCTCCTGACAGTAGATCCCTGCCCTTTCTGAGCTGCCTTGTCTTTTGTGCAGCTGAGGCCCCTTGGTCACTCTCACCTGCTGCCTGAGCTTGTCGGTTAACAGCTGCTTTAGGTCAGCTGTTTACTATCCTGCTCTTATCTGTCTGTAGATGGAGAGATTGCCAGACATTTGAGGAAAGTCTTCAACAGAGACTAAATCAATATAACTAACTAACTAACTAATTTCATAAGAAAATAGAACTAGGAATTAAGAAAATGGAAAAAAAGTTGTCATATCTTTTGATAGAAAAAATTCATAAAACTAAAACAAGATACTTAAAAAGTCAGAAATGAAGAACTCTTGGAAATTAAAAAAAAAGTGATAGGAATATTTTAAAAATTAATTGAAGGCCAAGAGGACAAAATTCAAGAAATCAACCAGAAAATAAAACAATACAAAGCAATTTGAAGTAGAAGATAAATAAAAGAAAACTGGAGGTTCAATTCAAGAGGTCAAAATCTAAATTTGAAAAGAAAAACTGTCAGAAATAGTTGAGCAGAAATTACAAAAGGAAAAGTAAGTTTCTTCAATTATCTTTGATTTGTTTAAGGATTAGAAATTGCCTTTCAGTAAAATGAAAAAAAAAAAAAACTCACATGATAGAAAATCATCCTAAAATTTCAGAACACTGGGGATAAGGAAAAGATCCTAAGTTCTTCCAAGGAGAAAAAACAAATGATATTGAAGAATCAGGGTGTGAATGGCATCTGACTTTTAAATAGCAATGCTGGAAGGTAGAAGACTGTGGAGAAATGAATTCAAAATTCTGAGGCACTACTATTTCAGTGTAGAATTATTCACCCAGTCAAAACATCAAATAAGTGCAAAGGGAACTTTTTGAAGAATATTTTTGAAGAAATGTTTTTGAAGAATTTTTTGGTATGCAAATTTTTAAAAAGCTTACTTTCCATGTACTCATTTCTAGGGAGCTATTTGTGAATGTTCTTAAGTAAAAGAGAGGAAGGAACCAGAAAGAAATATATGTGATACAGGCAATAAAGGATCTGATGAGGGAATCCCTCAGGTGACAGTTCAGGACAGATCTCAGTATGAAGGCTGAGAGCCACTAATACAGATCAGAGCAGGAGAATGAATGGAAAGTCCCAGCAGGTCTGTTTTCAGTCACTGAAACTAATTTGATCACTCAATTATGTGGAAAATGTTGAGTAAAGAGATTGAATGTTTCTTTTAAAGAGTTTTGAAAGAATTAGAGAAAGGTACCTAGAAAATCAAGCAAGCCAGCAAACTAAACAAACAAAAAGGACAAAAAAAGATGTAAATATTAACTCCAGGAAAAACAAAAATACCTCATTTTAGTTAAAAGAAATACAATCATGATTTTCTACTTGGCTGATCACACAGATTTGCCAGAAGGTTTGCTTTGCATTAGTCCAAAAGTTAATACTGCCACAGATTCCCACACATGAAACCTCCCACCCTCTCTCAGTAGCTAGTAATCAAGAGTTTGATTAACTAGACATACTTGTGAGTCAGCTGCTGTTTGAAAGTCTAAATTCAGTATTTTAGCAGTATCAATCTATGATGTACGAAAGCATGGCTCATATGCAAGATGATTGTTGCATGAAAGTTCTGGATGGTCTGTAATAATATGATCATTTATCAAACCTTACTGCATGCCAAGGGCTTATCCATTTGCCTTTATCTGTTATCAGCTCCCTTTTATAGATTTAGAGATGAGGTTAAAAGAGATTAAAAGAGACGAGGAAACTTTCCCAGAGTGATAGAGCTTGGATTAGAATGCAGACAGCATAGGTCCAGAGTGTGTGCCTTAGATGGCTGTTCTTCCTCAATATATAAATAGAAAAATCCCAAAAGGGGCAAAAATTAGAAAATTAACCAGGAAAGCAGGCTCTTTTGGTGGAGCCAGTGGTAGAATGCAGTAGATTAAAACCAGGCAACAGGAGTGCAGAGGCATAGGAGGCTGACCTGTCAGTCCACTTACAAGGATTGCAAATTGATGGGATTTCGTTAACAATTCATTTAATTTAGAGAGTGACACTGACAAACTCCTTTACTCTACTAAAGAAGTCAAGAACATTGGCATCAAAATTGGCCTTTCTCCTGAGACTCTCTTACTGCATCCCTTTCAGGCCTTTTTAATACTTTTTTTTTTTTTTTCACTTCTCATTCCCTTTAATTCCCCATCAGGCTTCAAGCTACAAGCAGGGAAATCCAGGCCTGGCTTCTCTTGTTCAAACTTTCCTTCACTTAATATTTGCCCCTGGGAGTCTTGGCAACCAGGCAAGGTAATGGCAATCTGGAGGCACAGAGGACCTGGTTCCCCCTTCCATCCCCAGCCTCATTAAATATGATGCAGCTCTTACCAAGAGGTCTGGGGGCGGAGGCTGTGTGGGCAAAAGACACAGCTTCCAAATGTTCTTGTAAATATTCATAAAAACATGTCAGTGTTGCTAAACCCACAGCAAATGATAATCATCCATCCCCCTACACCCTGCATCTTTTTCCTGTTAATCCTTTTGTCCGCCTTGAATTCCTTCCCACAATTGCTTCTCCCCGCACCCCTACCCATCCTGTGTTTTTGAACGGCTGCCAGACACCCCAGCCTTTGCAGCCCTTCCCGAGGCTCTGCTGTACCCTTTTCAAAGCAATGGCCCTCTGCTGCCAGCTAGGGATGCGAATGACACACCATCCTAGGAATGTTCCTTCTGATCATCTTGGTTCCTTGCTCTTGGGGAACACAACAATTATTCTGCCCAGGAACTGATGGGGATTTCTGAGCAACCTGGCACATCTGAAACATTTTTCTGACTCATTGAGCTGGCATCTACTGCTAGATCAGCACTGGCCGTGTTCCACGCAGCCTGTCACCAACAGTGGGTGTTGTTGTAAGCACTAGTTTTGATTGTGGCAAGATGGGCTCTGTGACTCTCCTCTTGTTCTGTTGAGTTCAGAAAAGGCATCTGGTCTCCATTCACATTACATTTGACAAGAGTCCAAAACCTAAATGAATGTTGCTAATAAAGAACTGTAAGGAAAAAACATGTTGAGAACTACAGAGTGTATTCAACACACATCAAGCTTTGCGGCAGGGGGAGGGGTGGAGAGCGAATGCTCCGGGTGAGGATCACCGATTGGAGGGCAAGGGCTCCAGGCTCTTCCTGGCTCCGTCCACGAACCGTGCCTCAGTTTGCCTTCTTTAAACAGCGAGCGTTCAGGAAGTGCTTTGTGATACAGAAGAGACTGTGTGTGACCTTGTATATGTTTAATTCTGCTGTTGCTCAACGAAGTTTCCAATGAGCTTGTATTGACTGAACAAACACTCTGTGTCTAAGACAGTGGTAATCTTCCTTGGCTCACTCCTTCCAGATTCTCTGATCTGGATAATTGGCACACTCTCCACCTTTTAATAGTACATACAAACACAGCTTAAGCCAGTCTTCCCTTTATCTTTCTCAGCCATATCTCTTCCATTACAAACTCTATATTGGTGTCTGCTTCCCAGGAGACTTCACTAGCACAGCAGGAGAGTTTACTTCTAAATGGAATTAGTTAGAGGAGCTGGAAAAATGTTAAGATGTGAAACTAAATTAAACTAAAAGTCAGTGAAGCCCCATTGAATAATTATTATTTCCTGGGGCATCGTCTACACACGAGCTATCTACAAAATGCACAAATAATGAGGCAACCGAGTAAGGAAACTTTGTAAAGAACATCTTAAATTTTACAAAAATTATAAGGGTATAGCTAAAATTCTTTTTTAGGTAATATTTAGCTCACATAAAAATGAGTGATTCGAGATCATCTTACAGTATTCTGATAGAATCATGTTTATGTATGAAAGATTGCCTGTTTTTATGTGATCTAATTTAGAGGGCATATGTCTTGCTCATTAGAAAATGGTGCCACTCAACCAAGAAGAAAGTATTTCCACCGGATATTTTGCCTGCTTTGTCCAGGAAAATTCCTACTGTCTTAATTTTTGCAGAAAGAATATGTTAAGATTGTTTAGTTTTATCCTAGGTTGTTAAGACCTTCACTAGTCCAGAGTAATAAAGACTTGGATAGTGAATAAAAAGGACAAATAATCTAATGTTATTCTTGGTGGATTGTTTTATTGTAGATAAGCTTGTTCCTCAGGTAAAACACTGGATTAATAATTCAGAGTTTTAATATGTTAAGCAAACATCTGGTATACAGTGTCGATGGAATATATAATAAAGTAATTGTTTATTACTTGGGGGAAGTAGAAGGCTGCCGTTTTTGAAGAGGGGAGGATCTACACTTGGGTCTAGCTGTGTTTGTCACCATATCTGAACAACGAGGATTAGAACGCAACATTCAAAATAGTCCTCAAATACCTCTGGGTGTAAAAAACTGGAAAAGCAGATTGCTGACTTACAGGACAGAATGGTAATGGGCACGACTGCTCATGTGGTAAGTACAAGGTGTTGGTGTACAGAAGGCATGTACAGGCCAGGCATGGGGCTCATGCTTGTAATCTTAGCACTTTGGGAGGCTGAGGTGGGTGGATTGCTGGAGTTCAGGAGTTCAAGAGCAGCCTGAGCAGGAGCAAGATCCAGTTATACTAAAAATAGAAAAATTAGCCAGGCGTCATGTTGGGTGCCTGTAGCCCCAGCTACTTAAGAAGCTGAGGCAAGAGGATCATTAGAATTCAAGAGTTTGAGGTTGCTGTTAGCTATCATGCCATAGCACTCTACAGGATGACTGAGCAAGGCTCTGTCTTGGGGGAAGAAAAAAACAACTGTTAGGCATGTACTTGGGACAGGGCAAGGGTCTGAGGACTGTGAGCTTGTGGGACCCTCACGGTTACCAGTCAGGCCAGGCAGTCAACAGGAACATTGAGACAAATCAAGGAGGACAGGCAATGGAGAATGAATCTCAAACTTGGATGACAGCAGATTACTCATGATTTTACCCTTTAAGTTAAACCCATATTTGTCAAGTGCTTATTTGAACCTGACCTTGTGCTGGTCTTGAAAATATAAAGATGAAATGATGTGTTTTTTGCCTTTTAGTGCTAGATCAGAAAACCAAACCATTTTATATAAGCCAGTAATTGCTGTTATTATACAAGAAAGAAAGAAAGTGCATGGATCCTTGGAGCAGTCTACTTCAACCCTAAATCCCTTCCATCTACCAAATCTCCTTTCACCATCTTGGCCATATTTCTACACTTTTATCTTTTATGTCTCATTCACTCCTTACCTTAGTCTATGCTGGCTTTTGCCTTTACCACTGCACCAAAATTCTTTCCCTCTGTTAAATTTCAGGATAATTTTCAGTCCTTATTTCCTTGACCTCTTGACAGGAGTTGATAGTCTCGAGTATTCTTTCTTTTCAAATTATATTCTTCCTTTGACTTTCCAAGGCAGCACATTCTTTCCTGCTTTCCTTTGAAGACCTTTCTTCCTCTATCTGTAGTGTAAATATTGGGAGGTCTCCTGAGCTCTTTTCTTATTGTTTGTATCCAAGTTAGTGTCTCAAAATATTTGTCACACTTGAATGTTATTTCACTGGCTTTTCTGCCACTGCAAATTTTTTGAGGTCAGAACAACATCACCAATGTATTTCCTGTGCCTAGTACTGTCTGTGACATGAAGTTTGTACTTAACAAATATTTATTAAGTGAATGAGCTACTGAATGAGTCTGAAAGGCTTAAAAGATGAGTAGGAATAGCAAGAAATAAAAAACAGAGTTTTTTTTTACAAATAGTTGATTGGAGGGCATTTGAGCAGATGAGCAATCTACTGAGATCTGAAGTTAAATCACTCCAGTGGCAGTGTGAAGAATCGATCGGAGGAGGAGGTTCAGGGCAATTGATATTAGGATAGTCTTAGTAAAAAAGGTGATGGCTGTAGTGATGAAGTAAAAGACAATGGTTCAAGGCACAATTAGGAGGTCAAACCAATAAACATTAAATATGGATTGATTACAGGGGGTGAGGGTGAAAGAGGAATCTTGGATACTTTGGATTCCTTCACCATCATAAGGAAGCATAGGAGAAAAAGTAATTTAGGACAAAAGTTTAGTTTTGGACCCAATGAGTTGTAGGTTCTTAAGTGTTCTATTAGGCAAGCAGAAGTTAGATTACATTATAAATTCCAGGAGTTTCAGGGACCATGTCAATTTAATCACATAGTTCATCCTACATGTTGGTGCTTGGTAAATTCTTTTGATGGTATTGATGGAATACCATATTGCCAATCTTGCATGGTGGCTACGCTTGGGGGAACCTAGCTATAGAAGGCCTGTGTGTTTATTTACTAACCCCAATGAAGCTTTATGACTAGGTTGCCCTTTAGATGAACATTATCTATTTTTGCAGATGCTGCTTGCTTCGCAATTGATTAGTTCTCCCACCCACCCCCTAAAATCATCCAACCTATTGAAAAAGCAAAATGGGATGTGGATTATAGGGTTTCAGATAACACCAAGTCCCTAGTGAAAGGTATGTTATTTCATTGCTTTGTTCTGCATTTGGAAAAGTGTAGCTGTGTTTTCTTTTTTCCAACTATATAGGTCACAGCAATTTTTTTTTCCACTGGGAATTACAAGCTATACCGAAGATTTCCAGAGTAGAATCACAGTCTCATATAAATGCTAAATACAACTAATCAGGGTCTGGAAGGTACAGAGAGGGTAATTAGTAGGTTATATTTGGGTCAGTATTAAGATCACTTATGAGATACTACAAGAAAAAACAGAACTTCTGACTTTCTATGGTGAAAAATGGAATTATATCCCAAATAATAAAAAATGGCATTATATTTAACTTGTGTATTATAATATATGCATTAAAATGGGTTAAAGACATTTTTGGTAATTTGATGTACACTTATAGAGCAAAGTGACATGTGGTACTGTATTCATAGAAGTATTAATCTTTATAATCAGAAATTGCATAAATTTGTCCAACTGCTATAGCTAGTGACAGACCTGACAAAAGGGAATTCATACAGCTCGGTATGCTTTCTGCTGCTAAGAGTTACTCACTCATTCAGCAGTCTTCAGCCTTCACTGTACAACAATAACAAATTCCTGATAACAGGACATGTTTAGAGCAGATTTTAGTTTCGATGGCCTGTGTGGACTTATGGGAGGCTCCACCGATCAGTAGGATCACCACATAAGAGGAAATAAAGTCAACTCAAGGTCTAAATATAGGATAGATATTTCGGAATCATCAAAGACAGTGAAGAGTATCAAATCGATGAATTACAGGAATGGAGTCAACACAAAGGCCATAAAAATCCTCTTCTTCACATATCTCAAGAAGCTGAGTGAGTCTTAACCTCTGTTCCTCGGGGAACTGATTTCTGAACGCTGGATCCACAGATTCAATTGCCTTCTGTAGACACTTCTAAGTAAATTCCCATTTAAATCTACGACCTTGCTAATATCTTTCTCTATTTATCAATGTGTTCAAAGTTAAGCTTGTTATTTTCTCCCTAAAACCTTTCCCTATTCCAGCTGAGGTTTCTCATCAGCCGCATGTTCATTCCTGGGTATCCTCCTGCTTTCTTTTTTCCCTCAGGCCTAAAAATGAAACAATCACTTCTGAGAATGATTTGGGCTTATAACTATCTATGGATCATTCCTTTTTTTTTTGTAGAGACAGAGTCTCACTTTATTGCCCTCAGTAGAGTGCTGTGGCGTCACAGCTCACAGCAACCTCCAACTCTTGGGCTTAGGCGATTCTCTTGCTTCAGCCTCCCGAGTAGCTGGGACTATAGGCGCCCACCACAACGCCCGGCTATTTTTCTGTTTTGCAATTTTGCTGAGGCTGGGTTTGAACCCACCACCTTCGGTATATGGGGCTGGCATCCTACGTGATGAGCCATAGGCACCGCCTGGATCATTCCTTTTATGCCTTTCCACTGTTGCTGTCTTAACCCAGGCCTTCAAGATTTGTTTATTTATTTTATGTTTTTATTGAATGACTCTAATAAATGTCTTAAAAAATTTTTGTTTCTCATAACCTTTTTTTATTAAATCATAACTGTGTAAATCAATGCATTATGGGATACAAGGTTCTGATTTTATATACAATTTGGAGTGCTTACATTAAACTGGTTAACATAGCCTACGCCTCATTTACTTTATTTTTGTGTTACGACATTTATACTCTTAACTCTTGATAGATTTGACATGTACCCTTGCAAAATGCACCACAGGTGAGCTCCCACCGATTACCCTCCCTCCAGCCAGCCTCCAATCTTCCTCCCTCTCCTCCTCCTTTTCCATCTTTCATCCCAGGCTATAGTTGTGTTTCATCTTTTGTATGAAAGTGTGGATGATTATAAATTGGTTTCATAACAGTACTGAGTACAGTGGATGCTTTTTCTTCCATTCTTGAGATACTTTCCTAAGAAGAATATGTTCCAGCTCCGTCCATGTAAACATAAAAGAGGTAAAGTCTCCATCTTTTTTATGGCTGCGTAATATTCCATGTTATACTTATACCACAGTTTATTATTCCATTCATGGGTCTATGAGCACTTGGGCTTCTCCCACGACTTGGCAATTATGAATTGGGCTACAATAAACATTTTGGTGCAAATATCTTTGTTGTAAAATGATTTTTGGTCTTCTGATTATATACCTAGCAGAGGACTTGCAGGATTGAATGGCAGGTCTACTTTTAGTTCCCTAAGTATTCTCCAAACTTCTTTCCAAAATGAACGTATTAGCCTGTGTTCCCACTAGCAGTGCAGAAGTGTTCCATTTTCTCCATATCCACACCAACATCTGTAGTTTTGGGATTTTGTGATGTGGGCTACTCTTACTGGAGTTAGATGATATCTCAAAGTGGTTTTGATTTGCATTTCTCTGATGACTAAAGATGATGAGGATTTTTTCATGTGTCTATAGGCCATGCGCCTGTCTTCTTCAGAGAAGCTTCTGTTTAACTCTCTTGCTCACAAGGAAATGGGATCAATTGTTCCTTTATTATTAATTAGTTTGGGTTCTTTGTGGATTCTAGATATCAAACCTTTGTCAGAAACATAACCTGCAAATATCTTCTCCCATTCTGAGGGCTGTCTGCCTGCTTTACTTACTGTGTTCTTGGCAGTGCAGAACTTTTTCTCTGATCAGATTCCAGTAATGTGTTTTTAGTGTTGCTTCACTTCCCCGGGGTGGGGGTAAGGGGGAGGTCCTCCTCATAAAATATTCTCCCAGGCCAGTTTCTTCAAGTGTTTCCCCTGCACTCTTTCCAAGTATCTTTATAGTTTCATGTTTTAAGTCAAAGACGTAAATTGGGGGAACGATTGCCTGTTTAACAAATGGTACTGGTTGAATTGGCTGCCGACTTGTAGAAGACTGAAACTGGACCCACACCTTTCGCCATTAACAGAAACTAATTCTTCCTGGTAAAAGATTTAAACTTCAGATGTGAATCTAATAAATTTCTTAATGGGTCTCTCAGCTCCTAGTCTTTTGCCATCTTCTCTCTTTAATCCGTTCCTTAAATCTCTACTAGAGTGTTTAAAAATACAAATCTGCTCATGTAACTCTCCTGCTTAAAACCCTGCTAACCTCTACCTTCACATGGAATGAATACCATCAACCATAAGCTCTGTTAATTTCCTATATTTATTTCTAGCTCTACCTCTTCTCAACTTCCTCATTCTGACCAAAGCCAAGTTCTGACCCATGATCTTTGCATTGTGTTCCCACAGGGCTGTCAGGCCATCGTTTGTAGCCACTCTCTGTAAAGTAGAAGTAGTTCTACTTCTCCTCGGCCTCATCCCCCTTAACATGTAGACATGCCCAAGTTTCCCTGATTTTCAACAACAAAAATCATTCATCATTGGATGTGACATGGCCAAATCGGAATTCAGCATTTCCCCACCCTGTCTGTGGTTAACTGCTTTTTGCCCTTTAAAACTTAGCTCCAGTGGCCTTCCCTGCTGCTCTGTACTATTATGTCACCTTGTATATTTATCTATCAAGCACCTCACATATCATGGTTAACTATGTTCTTGCCTATCTTCTCTGTTGAATATGACATTCTTGCATGTAGAGACAGGCGTTTTAGCATCATTATCTGTACTTAAGTAGTGAGTATGAATGTCAAACCATAAACTCAGGTCTGGACACTCTTTGTACTTTTCAAAAATCTCTATTTTAAATTCTCATTATGTCAGAAACAAAATTGAATCAATTCATATTTTCTGCATTGCTGTCCCTCCTCTCCTTTTCCAGGGGCTGTGGGCAGGCTCCAGGTTAGTTAAGAAGCCCTGATGGGGTGGGGGATAGGCTTGGTCCTGAGGAGCCCAGGCTGGCATCCCAGAGACTCTTTATTCCTACCCAATCCCCACTTAGTGGTCATTCAAATGGCCACACCCTCCCAATCCAGACCTCAAGGTACTCTGACTTAACTCTGGCTCTGCCTCAACTGCTTCTATCTCTTCCCTGGAAACATGTATCTGGAATTTCTCTTAGTCCTACTTTCTGATACTAGGACAGGGTCGAGCAGGGAGCAGGACTTCTTAGGAAGTTGCACTGTCTAAGCTTTCTTACTTTCTCTCTTTCTTGTCCCAAGGACTCAGTTTTTAGATCAAATTGGCTTTGACTTTTGCTTTCCAATCTGTTGGCATAAATTTTATGCTCTGAGTATTTCGGGGATTAGTGTTTTGAAACCTCAAATCCTACTTTATCAGTTCTGATGTTTTCTACTTCAAAAAAATTGAATACCTAACTAAAAAGTAGCCTCTATAATAAAAACATTTCATGATCTCATATGAGAGGAGGTTTGGGGAGAAGGGACAATTTTGGGGCTGGTTTATGGCACAGTGATGTCATGATGATTCACACTCTTTCCTTCTCTCCACTCCCCCATACTTAGTATATTAGCTTGGTTCTCAAACTTGTTTTCTTATAGTCTCAAGATGGCGCCTCTCTTTCTCTCTCCCTCTTGCTTATCATTAGGAAGGGATATGTAATATATCATATTATACTTTTAGAATAAGAAAATAAGATATTGCAAGATCAAATCACAGACAGCGTGGTAGTATGTAAAATATTTCCAACCCCAGCAAATATGGAAATTAAATAACAAATAATATTAGCATAAACAATTTATATTTGTGCTATATTTGGAAACCATGTATGAAGGATGTATTTAGTTGGTAGACATAAAACATCTCTACAAAATACACATATAAATCAACTGCTATATATGCTGCTGTATATATTGGTAATATATAGTAGTCAACAAAATCACCAAAGAAAAATAAGAGAGAAAGAACGTGTCCTGGATGTAACCCCAAAATCGAATGCATTAGAAACTCATTCTCCTATGTGAAGATTCAAATATCATGCTTTGGTATAAAGGATATTACACAGGTTTTCTGGCGAAACCTTTACCTGCATCCTCATGAACTGACTTTGCTTATGATAAGCCTGTCCCCACCTTTGCTTACTTACAGAGTACTTTATTTTCATCTTTTAAGTAGTTCTCTTAGACTCATCTTTACCTCTCTGGTGATCAAACTATAGGCTGCCAAGCCAGGTCCTATAACAGCCAAGATTAAGGCATCTGGTCTCTTTTCATAATCACATCGTATCCCTGGATAGCTATATATTTTGCTCCAGAAGGAGGAAATTGTTTATATTTGGCTCTCGTCCTTCCTTAGTTTGCATTATAACCAGAAAATTATGCATTCTTGAGTTGAACCAACTCACAAAATAACGAATGAGTAATGATACTTGGCTCTTGTTTTCCTTTTTTAATTTTAAAGGACATAATGTGTGTTATCTTTGAGAATGTCAGTTTGCTGATTCAAATTTGGGCATGTGGTTGAATCCAGCTGCCCTTTATAAATCTACCTTCTATATATTTCAAATTTCTTTCACATTCCAAATAGTATCAGTGCATGCATTTTCAAGGCCAAAACTGGGATTCCTGTTTGGATTCTTATTGAGAGCTCTTCCACCGCAGAACCAGCTTCTGGAGGCCAGGACATTTTTTTCCCCCTATACTAAGCTTAAAAATCTAAGGTATGTAGGATCCTTACATATTACCTGCCAAGGAGATTGTCTGAGGATTAACTCAAATACATGTATTTTTATAAAGTTTTAAAAATGAACTCCTAATATTATCCTTTGTCAATCATCTACGTATTATTTATTAGATTTCTATAGCACCTTTTCTCCAAAGAGCTCAATGTATCTTAAACACATGCTACAATGCACTTTAAATACCTGTTACTGAATTTGGCATTATATGTGAGAAATACTGCTAAAATTATGAATTCCAACTGCAAATTATTGGAAGAATAAAAGCAAATTTAAGCATCTTTTAAAAATGATATGTGTGTATGTGTGTGTATGTCTGTGTGTGTGTATATACATACATACATACATATATATATATTTATTTTTTTAAACAATTCTGTTAGCTCTGTCAGAACCTCTCTGCAAAGAATTGCAGGGTTAGCTTTAAAACAGTGAACTATAAATATAGGCACTTAACCGGTATTTGAAATGTTATGCAGCTTTCTTGTTTGCAAAGGTTCTGATGTTTCTTTTGGTTTCCAGAAATACAACAACAGCTATTTCTATCTAAATGTCAAGTAACAGGCCCAGTAGGCCTTGGCTGTTTATTGGGTTGGACTTACAGGGGTTCCCAACTTTTTTGCGTTGAATATGCTATTTATTTTCTTTCCTTTTTGCCATTAGTGCTGACTGAGGACAAGGGATCTGTCATCAGTGATCTTCTGTCCCCTCAACAGCCGAGGGAAGAGAATTTGAGGGCAATGAAGGCAATTACTATGCTCCCTCTTCTTGGAAGAGAGAGTTAAACACATTGAGTTAGAGGCAATTCAAAAAGTCAGAGGCAGGCAAAGCCTTCTCATTTAGAGACATTTTCTCTTTCATTGCCATAAAACACCACTCCCTCCCCAAACTACAACAATAATAAAAGAAACCCCACAATCAAAGAACCAACCCTGACCTCCCCATCCTAGATATTCCAAATTGTGGGCTTCAGTTGCATTCTGCCCTTTTCTTTTCTTCCTTCTCCTTTTTACTAGGGTGGATTGCTTTCAGTTGGAGCAGTCTTCATTCCACACGAGCTTTGAAATCATATCCCTGGATCTGTATAGAACGGCAGCAGTTCAAGGTATTAGTAGCAGCCTTCCACGGCAATACTGTCATTAGATCATTATGACTATTCTAAGGTTCTGCATGTGAGCATGGCATGAATTTTATATTTGGAAATAAAATCCTCCCGGGATACCACAAAGCTGCACGCCGGCCTTGCCCCTTCTCACAGGCCGTTAGGATTGGCTGCCCTGCCTTGGTCTTGTGTTACGCAGGAATAAGTCCTGCCGTGTTTGTTTCACATAAGAACCCCTTCAATTTGTTTATAATGATCTGAATGATATTATTAGGTGAACAAAGCCGCTCAATGGTGACATTTATTAACCAGTCATATCATCTGTGTTTAAATCTCGTATTACATTTCAGGGAAATTGTGTGAACCTAACTCCAGCATAACTTTTCTTTGGGGACCATTGCTTTATATTGCATTTGAAATAAAATAGAACACAGAAAGCAGATTTTATTTCCAGGACAGCATTTCACTTAAGAGGTTTAGACTGAGCCAGATTATGTCTAGAGGCCCACAGAAGGGTGGATGTTGGAACTCTCCAACCTAGCACAGGCTGTGTCTCTGTCTGTGTGAGTCAGGGAGTGTGGTCCTTTCTGAGAGGGATCTGGGAATTGAAATGAACAGTGCCAGGGGATGAATGGAAGAAAACCATACAGATAAAAATGAAGTCTTTGTGTGTGGGCTGGGAGAGTGATGGATATGCTATGACCACTTTTGTGGACGATTGTGCTTGTGTATGATTCTGCTCACTGTCTGGGAAGAATGCAGATGTTGGTAACAGAGGCTACGTGTGCAAGTGAATTAGAACACAGAGAAATTAGAAGGTAATTGAAGGATGGTAGCCTGTTTATGGGAAAGCAAGGAAGACTAGCATGAGTATATGATTTTGAATGATGAGAGAATGATTAAAATTTTTTATCATGACAAGTCTTAAATATGATACATGAGTAGAAAGAATAGCCTAATGAACCCTCATATCCTCCTCATTCATCTTCGCCAGTTAACTCATGCCTAATCTTGTTTCATCTTTACTTCTTATCTCCTCCATTGCTGAAATATTATTTTGAAGCAAGTCCAAGACACCATATCTTGGCATCCGTAATAACTTTTGGAGGAGTCTATACAAGACAAAGAATCTTTTAAAAAATCATAACCACATTACATTATCAAACTTATAAACAACTAATAATAATTCTTCAATATCATCAAATAACCAGTTAGTATACAAATTTCTCTGAATGTCTCATTTTTATAATAATTGGTCTATTCAAATCAGAATGTCAACAAGGTCCTCACTGTACATTTGGTTGTTATGTCTCTTAAGAATCTTTTAATCTCCCATGACTGAATTATTGTACACAGCTATGACTCAATAAAAAAAAAAAGAAGAATCTTTTAATCTATAAGTTCGTCCTCCATTTCTTTTTTCCTTGCAATTTATTTGTTGACAAAATAAGTAAGTGAGGAGATGGTTATGTTAATCAGTTAGATGTAAGCATTCCACATTGTGTATCAAATCAGCACATTGTACCTCATAAATGCACTAATGTACACAGTTATGCTTTAATAAAGAATTAAAAAAAATTGGGTTATTTTTCTCTATGAGAGTTTCCCACAGTTTAGATATTGTTGACTACCTCCTTTTTAAAAATTTCCTGTTAAACAGTGGTTAGATTCAGAGGCTTGATCTGATTCAGGTTTGATTATTTGGCAAGAACTCTCTGTGGGTGTTGCAGTGTGCTTGTTTCAAGAGGCACATAATGTCTGTTGTCTCTGTTTTGGAGGATGTTAGCAGCCGCTGATGCTTTTGGCCTGGCTACACCATTGCAGGAGGGTTTATAGCATGGGAGTTTCTTCAGTTCTTTGCTAGAATATGTCTACAGAGAGATACTTTTCCTCAACAGCTATTAGATCTTCCTGTGGTATAATTCCTACAAAAAATTAGGTTATGTGCTTGATTGATTCTCTATATTTAGGTGGTCTCACATTCTTTAGGAACAATCAAGTTTATTTCCTCTAGTACCTTTATGAATTTGTGCATTTTATATTTGATTAACTTTAATTCACAGACATTATTATGATGAATTCAAGTTCCATCTTTGGGAACATTTTAAGGTCCTATGTTCTTTCACAAAGTAGCTTTTGGGAACTTTCTTGCCTTTTGGCATAACTACATGTCCCAGGCGCAACTTGTACATTTCCTATATAGGAGTTGCAATGAATAATTTCTTCAAGAATGCCTGGTTCTTTTTGGGAGGAAATGTGAATTAGGAGTGCTGATTACTACTTATTGGTAGAAATGGTATATGTATATTTTGCATTAGGATTTGATAATTTTTTTGAAGTACATTGTGTTTGTTCAAATCACTTCTTTTCAATAGTGATATTCACAGTTGCATCTGAATGCATTGTTTTGCAAGGAACAGAAAATCTAGCCAAAGTCGATACGAAGTTATGACTTAATACAAAATATTAAAAAAAATTAAAAATAAATAAAAAAGGGAAATTTCCTCTTCTTTTTTTGCAATTAAAAAGTCCAGAGATGAGATTGGATTCAAGTGGGGCTTCAATTTTCTTTCTGCCTCTGCTATTCCTTTCTTAATGCTGGCTCTGTCCTAAGACTAGTTCTCCTCATGGTCCTGAAATATCTACCATCAGCTCCTAGGACAAACGTTTCCACATTTATAACCAGCGACAAAGTACAACTTTGTCTCTTGCTTCCCAGAAATGATCCTGAGATTCGCCCTGCAAATGTTAATTGGACTGTTGGAAAGAGGGGATAGGAGGGTGAAATGGAAGCTGGAGAAGGGCCAACCAATATCTACTATTAAAATATAGTATTTTTTATTTTTATTTTTTTAAATAATTTTATTCAATCATAATTGTGTACATTGGTGCAATCATAGGGTAGAATGTGCTTCATATACAATCAGAAACATTTTGATCGTACTGTGAGAGATAGCCCTCATGGCATTTTCTTAATTACTATATAAAGACATTGATACTCTACATTTAATAAGTTTCACCAGTACCCTACTAAGATGCACCGT
>CAUYRH010084082.1:0-55665 GCA_963574655.1 Perodicticus potto
AATGAAGACCCGGGCCCTGGAGACTGACAGGTTATTGACCAGTCAGATGTGTACCAGGAGCAGACAGCAAGGCGCCAGTGTTTTCCGCACAGGTGGTTGGTTCTTTTTCAAGCCGGTTTCTCCATCCGTCACAGCATCAGCACCGCTAGGGCCAAGGCAGCGGTGTAGAGCTATCTTGTCCTGCATCACTAGGATTACAGGCATGAGCCACCACACCCAGCTAAAAATGTATCTTTTTAATTCATTTTTACAGTTTTCTGTCTGGCAAATAAGAATCAGAAACTTTTATTGAAATGAACACTCAAAGCAAGTATGAAGAGATTAAAATTTTCATAATATGAATAAATACAATCAAAGTAATTATTGTTCTGTGTGTATTTTAGGTGCTATAATTATAAGACATAGCATAAACATTTAAAATCACGATAACATTTTAATAAGTTTATAACGTCTCAGGAGTTTGATAGTAATTAAATGACAGAAACTTATTTCTTAAATTTGGTCTTTAAAAATTAATATATTTAACTTACAATATGTCTCTTCTAAAAAGTAGAAATAAATATGAAAATTTATCAAATATGACAGAATCTTCAGCAATCTGATTAACTATTAAGTTTGTACTAGGCTGTCAGAACATTGCCAACTTTTAGCACCTTTTATTAGTTTTCTTTTCCCTTTAATGGTACAATAACAAATCTGATTTTGTACTATTTGCAGACTGCGCTCTGCTCCCTAAAGGCCTCTGAGTGTTCATTTCTTTTGGCCTCTACTCACCACTGCACCTGGTGGCGGGGGGCAGGTGTTTTCTTGCTCTTTGCTTTTTTAGAAGAACACTGTTCACACCTCCTCCCACAGCATCCCCCTCTGAAGCGCATCTTCTGGTGGTAAACTGCTACCTTTCTTACTGGACCAGTTTTCTGCCATTCTCTCAGTACTTCCCCTCATTTGTTTGATCACATAGTAACCGACTTACAGCTTCCCTCTTCCCCACATCCACCATCGTGTTTCATGGCTTTCATTAGCCATGTCACACACATTATCTGTCTCACTTTGCCTTTCACATTTCTCCTCTCTTTTCAACAATCTTGCCCTCTCCTCCCGGAGTCAACATACTTTTCCTGTAAAGGGATGAATAGTAAACATTTTCAGTTTCCTGGCCATATGCCTTTGTTGCAGCTACTAAACACTGCAGTCCTAGCTTGCAAGCAGCATGAATAATGCATAAGGAAATGGATGTGGCTATGTTTTGGAACTTCTACTTACAGAATAGATACTCTGAAAAGCTGATTAGAGACTTCAAAGAGATGAAGTAGCAAGTCATGTAACTAGCTGGGGAGAATGAAAAGTTCCAGAGGAAACAAGTGCAGGCTCTGAGAGAGAAGCTTTCCTAAAGTTCTCCAGAAGCAGCAGGGAGAGGCCAGTGTGGTTGGAGCACATGGGCCAGGAGAAGTGGAGTAGTGGGAGAGGCTGAGAGGATAAAGGGTCAGCGGTTGGGAGAAGGACCTTTCAGGCCACGTATGAAATTTTAGCTTTTACTCAAAGGTGGTGAATAGTGAATGGAGAGCCATTGGAGGATTCTGAGCAGAAGGACAATAATCAGATTTAACAGGATTGTTCTGGCTGCTGTGGTAAAGATAGCAAGTAAGAGAGCAGGGTAGAAACATAGAAATGAAACAGGAAGCTACTGAAATATGCCATGGATCATAACAGTGGAGGAGGTGAAAAGTGGTCTCCCTGCCTCCCCCACACACACGGAGTTCCTCCGAGATGGGATTATGCTTTCACAGAAAGGAGTCCAGGATTGCATAGAGGTTTGTACTTAGAGAAAATGGGGAAAAGGAAGACCGTAACATAGGTGGAGTAGGTTTCAAGAGAAAGATCAGGAGTTTTTATTTGGTTAGAGATGCCTGTTAGAGAAGCAAATATACCACATTTTGAGATGTCTGATATTCATTATAAAAACTCTTTGATTCCATAATAAATAGACAGTTATTTTTTAAAACAATCACAAACCTGGGCTGCTCTAACTGTTCTTTCAAAGGGTTAACTAAAAATATCTTACCAGGTACCCGATAGACTAGTGTAACAGTGCCTGCAGCTGTATTTATCAATATTCTTTTTTATTCCAGTGGTATCTAATTCATGAGTAAATTCATAAACAACTTTCATATTTTTCCTTGATTGTAAGATTACAGAATTTTTTTCTTGTTGCTAAAAAGTGCTTCCATCATAAAAATAGTTAGAGAAAAATGTTATTGAATAAATATTAATAAAATAGCTACTAGTTCCAGTTTTGCCTTGCATTTCTTATCACTTCAGTAGGACTTTGAACACACATATTTCTTGCTTATTGATTAAATCAAGTTTGGAAAAAGGACAGAATGAATTTTCAAGAAAGAATTTGAAAGATGAGAGCACGTGGCCTGGTGATTCCCTAGGGAAAATTCAGCTGTCAGTGCTAAGACAATATGGTGATGATAATCTAATAAGTTTTTTCATTCACTCGATTCTCTAAGGGCCAGTGGCAGAAAAGCAACTCATCTGCTTGGTTAATTTTTTGAAAGGAGAATATTTTTTATTAGGCCAGATAAGTATTCTATGTTTTCTCTCTAGTTTTTCATTAAAAACAATTGCAAAATAAAATGAATTGTTTTAAAGTTTAAGTTGTTGGAAGTTGACAAGGAAAAGATCTCATCCTTAAGACATTCCTGTTCAACTTTATATTGGTAATAATTGTGTTATTTGTTTTCCTTACTGTTAATTAGCCATAATTATCTAGAAATATAGAAACTTAGAGTTGGGAAAGACCTTAAAGAATCATCTGATCAATCATCTAATCCAGTGCTCATCAAATGTATTTTACTGTGATCTAGAACTTTGGTCTCCAACCCCTAGAATACGGACAGTGCCAGTCTGTGACCTGTTAAGAACCGGACCACACAGCGGGAGCTGAGGGGTGAGCCAGGGAAGCTTCATCCTTGTTTACAGCCGCTCCTCAACCCCTTCACATGCATTAGCACCTGTGCTCTGCCTCTTGTCAGATCAGCAGCAACCTTAGGAGCAGGAATTCTACTGTTACCTGCACATGCAAGAAATCTAGACTGCATGCTCCTTGAGAGAAGCTGATGCCTGATGATCTGAGAAGGAGCTGAGGTGGTGATGCTAACTCTGGGGAGTGGCTGTAAATAAAGATTAGCAGGGAGGTTTACCTGCACGGATACTGTAACAAGTCAATTGCTTGCACTCTCATCAAAACAATTTCCCTTGCCCTCGGTTCATGAAAAAATTGACTTTTCATGAAACCAGTCTCTGGTGCCGAAAGGGTTGAGGACTAATGATGCAGAGTATAAAAAAGATCGAATAACATGTCCCAATACACTTTGTGTGTGTGTGTTTATAATGACTCAGGCTGAAGTTTCACAAAGAAACAGTTTCCTTTAATAGGAAATGTACTTCAATATGTTCTATTTCACTCAAGTTTTTGTCCTTTTAAAAACAAGTTTGTTCTATTTTTCATTGCTGAGAGTCTTCATCAGCAAGGAATTTGCCATTTTAGGAAAACCTTCACCTTTCTTTACAGTGTTGCACGTCTTCCTCATCAAACCTTCTGATCAGGGTTAGATGGCAAGACAGACCAAGGCAGCGGTCTCTCTTCCTTTTTGAACATCCCTAATGGCTAAGGTCATCCATGAGAGACCACTGATTAGTTTGGTATAAGTAACAGAAGACATTATGACCACAAGATAAGGCAAGATAAAAAAAAGGAAGAAATTTGGAACCACTGATGGAAATACATAAGATAAATGATGTTGAGGCAAAATTGAAAGAGGGAAGATTTTTCTAAATAAAGGAAACTTGAAATGAGTACTAACTCTTCCAAGAAATGAAATAACTTTCCCAAAAAACAAATTATAAGTAGTAGAATCATGTAATTAAATATGTTACAGGATAAGCTCAAATTATTTTTCAAAGAAAACAAAGAACATTTCCGGGTACTACCAAGTCTATGATTTAATTTCCCCTTACATATATACTTTTCTATTAAAATGAGCAAGACGGGGTATTAAGTCAATTGCCTATTTACTTTTCTGTTTTGTCATAACTGTCTCGGAACTTCTATATTTAGCCATTGATTACTTTTATCAAGCAAAAGGACTGCACGTTCCCTCCTGTTCCTTGTGGTGTTGTGTGATTGGATGGCTGATAATGAGTCAGCGGTCATTGATTACATCTTCCCCACTCTCTCATTTCTTCCTAGGTTGAAATTGTCCCAAGTAATAGATGTTTTGTCCCATTACAACTCACATTGAATAATCTGAGTTGTAACTAGCTCTTGCCTATTAGAAGACATAATATTTTTTTTCTAACCTAATCTTAACAGATCCTGTAGATACTGACACCAACATAAACTTGGCTTTTAATCTTGACTCAAGAATGAGGTAAAGAATTTGGGAATAAGGATGGAACCTATGGTCAACAGAGTTGATATGTTTTGACCTTCAGGACTTATCTTAGGATCCTCTGACATTATATACTTGTACTTCTCCACCAAGTTTTTATGTAATAACTAGATTGTATTGTTCCAAAAAGTACTTAATTAATATTTATTTATTATTTTTAAGTATAAGCAGTGGGTTGTTGTTAAATATGATTTAATTTTAGTTAATCAGTTTTAAAAGATTTTCTTGTCAGTACTAGAATATTATTTGAAATTTTATTAAAATAATTTTTTGATTTCTGATCTAGACATTATTTTAATTTTAATTTTTTGTGTAATGTGTAGTGATTTATTGGGCATTTATTAATGGGCATACTCCAAAACAGTTTGTCAAAAATACATACCCCTTGGTGGTACCTGTGGCTCAAAGGAGTTGGGCGCCTGCCCCATATGACAGAGGTGGCGGGTTCAAACCCAGTCCCAGCCAAAAACTGCAAAAAAAAAAAAAAAAGCAACAAAAAACCTCTTATGTAACTTTGGGAATTTATGTGTTCAAATATATAAAATTAGAACAGACTGTGGTTTCTATGCCTGACCAATTGTTTTGTTTGCCTTCATCAGTTAAGTCAAACTTGCAAATATTTTATCCCCAAATTTTAAAAATGTCATGTTAAGACAAATTAAAAAAACCAAAGTATAAATGTCGTATAGAACTATTGACTTTAACAATAGTATAAGCGATGATTTTGTATGTGTATGTGTGTATTACTCCATTTAAAATAAAATGATGAGTAACAATCGAGGCCTGTGCAGACCCCAACCTGTCTGTGAATTGGGGCGGCTATCTGCTTCAAAAAGCAAAGTGTCTACTGTCTCAGAAGACAAAATCATTTCCTCCTCTGAAAAAGCCTCCCACAGAGTTGGCTTTGCCATTTGCCAGTAATAGGAGGGTAGGGACTAAGGCCTCATGAGTCTGGGTTTTCACTTGTGGTCAAGAGAGAAGGCAGAGATTAAAACCAGAAAATTTGGAGTGGGATGAGTTTTGGAGGTAACTCATCCAGAACTCATCATTGTAACTCAGCCTGGGATGACAGTCATACAAGTAGATTCCTTAATACTAAAAAATACCTGGTAGAGTCCTTCCCTCCAAATGAACAATACACATGGGTCTATATTTCAAAGAAACAGTATACGTGTACTCAAGGGAATATATTTCATATTGGGAAGATAAAAAACAAATGGTGTCATTTCATTAATTGTATTACTTGTGCAAATAAAGATAAACACATATACAGATTTGTCTTCAGTTTTCTAGAAGAGTTAGTTTGATTTTGAATTTGGTTTCCAGTGCTTCTGTGTTTTTTACTTTAAAAATTTTCTCTCTAGAAACGATGAGATTTGTCACCAAAAAGAAAAAAATAAATAAAAAAATAAGAGTAATGGTTGGGCTGAAATTTCTCTCTAGAGTGGTGCCATTTGCCTATTGGAATGTTCTAATACTGGTATAATTTTTTTCTTCCCTGAATCTACAAATGAACTCAGTGTTGGCGTACCTCTTTTGGGAAGGATTTGGCATGTTGCATGGCCTAAGTTGGCTACTGCTTGCTCTAGCTGTGAATTATAATTAACTACTGATGGGAATATAAAAAGGATCAGACTTACAAGCTGCCATTTTTACATCCCAGTATGTGAAGCAAATCCAACTACCTAATCCTTGCAACACAGCAAAGCTAAAAATGCAAGATCTGCTTCATTTATAAGCAGGACTGTTGCTCAGAGCTGACAAACAATGATTATGGGGCTGCAACACAAGCTGTTCTGTATAAACTACTCTATTAGTATTATGGTAACATTGGCAACATTGCTCTACTATGTTTAGTTTTAGAGATTTATACTAATTCTTTGATATTTTTGTGATCAAACTTGTTCTTTTTTTATCTTTTTTGAGACAGAGTCTCACTCTATTGGCCAGGCTAGAGTGCCATGGCAATCATCCCAGCTCACAGCAACCTCAAACTCCTGGGTTCAAGCCAGCCTCCTGCGTCAGCCTCCCAAGTAGCTGAGACTACAGGCACCCGTGACAATGCCTGGCCAATTTTTTCTATTGTTTTTAGTAGAGATAGGGTCTCTGTCTTGCTCAAGCTGGTTTCAAACTCCTGAGCTCAAGGGATCTGGCCACCTCAGCCTCCCAGAGTGCTAGGATTACACGCGTGAGGCACCACACTTGTTCTTTTTCTTTTAAAAATTGTCTGTGATAGTCAAAGACTTTTTTGAAGACATTGAAGTCAATCACATATTTCAGATTAAGTCTTTTCTGTTTATTCTCTTCTAAGAATCCTCATCCCATATTCATTGGCTTAAAACATCACTATATCACTTGTTTGATTCTGTGAGTGGATTGGGTTCAGCCAGATGGTTGCTGTGCTCACATGGTGTGATTGAGGTCAGTTGCACTTGGCTGTGAGCTCTGCTAGTGATGCAATGTCAAGATGACCTCACATCCTCCAGAGTTTCTCTTCATGTGGCTTCTTGTCTTTCAGTCATCCAACCCACACTTTTCTTTTAGCACAGCACATGTTTTCCAATAATGGAGCTCCAAAGTGCGGAGTTTACTAAGGTTTTGCTTACGTCAAGCTAATTAGTCAAAGCAAATCACCTTAGCCAAGCCCAGAGTCAGTGTTAGAGATGACTACACAAAGAAATGAATATGGATAGGCATAGTCTACTGGGATTCACAGGCATGACTGACTGCCTCCTCTCCAAACTAAATTTCAATCAAGAACAATAGGTCCTAGTGAGTTTGGCTTGAATGGACAAGTAAGAATCAATGTAATTTGAACCAAATAATATATAGTATAAATAATTTCACAAAAATAAAATTAACAAGTGTATGTTATGGTGTGTATGGGGTACTGTTAGAAATGGAGGGGTGGGGAGGATGGGTGGAGGGAGGGCAATAGGTGGGTCCACACCTACGGTGCATCTTAGAAGGGTACAGGTGAAACTTACTAAATGCAGAATACAAATGTCTTTGTACAGTGATTAAGAAAATGCCATGAAGGCTATGTTAAACAGTTTGATGAAAATATTTCAGATTGTATATGAAGTCAACACATTGTGCCCCATGATTGCACTAATGTACACAGCTATGATTTAATAAAAAGTAAAAAAAAAAGAAAAAAAGAAATGGAGGGGTAAGGAAGGACTACTAAAGTTGGAAAAGCTGAGTTTATGTCCTGTGAGCCCTTTTTGAAAGATAATAAATACCCATAAAATAATATATTCACTTTCTTTTGACAGAAATGTTTCTAATATGTGTCATCAATGGATGCGCAATAATGTAACATAATAGTTAATATCCTTATATTAATCCACAATTTTTTAAAAATGGATAAAATGTATTTAATAAGCAACTTCTACATGATCTCTATTTAGAGCTCAATATTCCTCTTCTTTTTCTCTCTTCCCTTGCCCATCCTCCCGCTTTCTATCACATATACACACACACATCTTTTTTTACTGTTACCATAATGTTCATGATGTAGAAATGTTAGGTTTTAGAAATATGAATAATTTATATTTGTGATATCTTACTTGTTATGTAAGCTTTCAAGATTCTTCAATTTATTAGGATTTTTGGTACAATGAATATCCCCTCAGATAAAGTAGTTGAGTCCCTGAAAATTCTCATATTCCTAATTTGAAGTGGAAAATTAGCAATTTTCTAGAGATTTATGAACTGAATAGAGAAGCAAATGTTTCTTGGACATCATCTACCTCTCCCTCTACCCTCAAAATTATAGCATCCCGTTTTTAAACTGACATTCAGAATGGTTTTCTCTTCTTGTGAAAATAGCTTTTTACTTGGGATTGCTTTTCTTTCTCTAGTTATCATTGCTATTTTTTCCTTTTTTCTTCTCACTATTATTTTACTCTGAAAAATCAATTCATATGCTGGCAAGGTATTTGGTGAGTAGTGTGCTAACGATTGCATTTTAGGGAGTCTGTATATTATTCTGAGTAAGAACAAGGTCTTTGAAATCATTGGGCTCCAGATTTTGGCCCTAGCCTGCCCAATTACTGACTGTTAACTGGAACTTTCCTGCACGCCTCTAAGCTTGCATTGGGTTGTAAAAGGCAAGATAAGGTACCCTCATGGTGCTTGCATATAGAGAGATACCAAGAAATGTATACACATATTAAAAAAGGAAAAACTGTATTAACATTGTAATAATATATACCGATAACAAAAATGAATACAAATCACGTTGAGCACCTCTTATAATTGTTGAAGTCAAACATGACTTGAGTATTACAAATTTAATACAGTTCTTTCCTTTCTTAAAATGCGTGTACATTTTTTTGGCACTTTCTATATTAAATACAATAATTCTTGCAAAATTATTTACATGATTATTTGCAAGCACAGTAATTGTGAATTTTATTGTATCTCTTAACCCCTTAAATGAAATAAAATATTAAAAGGAGCAGAAAACTTTTGATAATATGATATTATCAAATATTATATATATTTGATATATATCAAATAATATGATATTATCAAATATTATATATATTTGATATATATTTTGATAATATGATATTATCAAATATTATATATATTTGATATATATCAAATAATATTTTATTTGAAATAAAATATTAAAAGGAGCAGAAAACACATTTAATTAAAATTTCTTTTCTCAGTTCATGTAAGGATAATGGTCTTATTTGGACTCTTCTTTATGGAAAGAATTCTTAGCCAGAAACTGCACTAAAATCATCCAGTAATATAGGAAGAAAAGAGTGATCATGTGATAATTAGAATGCAAAATATCAAATTGATAATGTATATGTAGGAGAGAGGGAAAAGGATTAGGCTGTATGTCGGCTAACCTTTTGAAACACTTTAATCCAGCCTTGCATCCTTGGGATGTGCCCTCCATCCCGGGACTGGATTGACAGGCTGTGGTGTATGTATACCAGGGACACTTTAAAGATGGGGACTTTACATCTTTTGTGTTAACCTGGATAGAGGTGAAACACATTCTTCTCAGTAGAGCATCACAAGAATGGAGAAGCAAGAATTCTATGTACTCAATTCTCATATGAAGGCAGTAGATGAGCTAATACAAGGAGTGGGGTAGGGGAATGGGGGAGCCGGGAGAGGGGAGGAGGGAGAGAGATGGGGGGTCAAGGTGTATGGCAGACCTTGGGGGCAGGACACAATTATAAGAGGGACTTTGTAACAAATGCAGTCAGTGTAACCTAATTCTTTGTACCCTCAATGAATCCCAAACAATAATAAAAACAAGAAATATTTTAGCTTCAGAAGCACTTTGTCCCACCTTATAAATTCCATACTTAAAAGTTCTAGAATTTTAAATTTATTCAAGCTGAGAACTGTTAATACCGTTTCATTTTACAAAAGTTCATTTGTACACATAAGTAGATTTGACTTTACCTTTGAACAAACTTCAAGAAAGAAGGACTGCCAAGATACATTATAACTTGTTTTCTGAAATGGTTTTCTCATTTGCATCTTTAAAATTTCTCTCTAAAATATTGAAGGAGCAACCGTAATTAGAGTAATTATGTGCATCCATATGTACTGCTTTTGGCAGGAACGTGGTGCTGTGAGCTCCAACATACAGAAGCCACAGTGCTTTCAAGGCTGGCCACGTGGTCAGTCTGGGGCTAACAACGGTTAAGAAGGAAACGTTTAGCAATTCTGTTGGTGTGAAAAATAAATCGAGTTATTTATAGGGAATAATAAATGTTACTTTTGCAAAAGTAAACACAATTTCTAACCCTTGAGAAACTGTTAAACAGTAAAAAGAATGGGAAAGGAATATTTCTGATCAACAAAAAAAGGCTTAAAGAGAAATAGATGCCGTCTGTGACTGTGTAAGATACTATCTTCCAGACCGTATAGGCATATCATCAACTCTGAGAATAATAGGAAAGAGTTAACATTTTTGAAGAGTGATCAGAAACATCCTTAAAGTAATCAAAACATGTGGACTATCTCTGTGAAGACTATATTATGGAGTTTTGTGAAATTGTGCTGATTTTTATGTAGTTATGTTTTTCCAGTACCTTATTATATTAAAAAGGGGGTGGAAGGGAGTAAGGAGACATAAGGAAGGGAGGTGTAAAGGAAGGAAGGGAATGTGTGCACAGCAATTCCAAGTAAAAATGATGCTGACTTTTTCTGCTACCTCAATAATATCATTTATTCACAATGAATCTCCTGTGGTCAAACGACTAGTTAGACATATTAGAGATTATTTTTGAATTGTTTGATTCAAAATGAGTGGACTTAGCCAGTTATTTGCCTTGAACCATTGCCATATGCCCGCTGGTGAAATACTTTGGCACCCTGTTTCAGTATCAGGCTTGCACCAGAACAACTCTTGTTGTGTTCAAAATATAATTTATTTCTGAATGATAATTATTTAGTGTTAATTAGTATTAATCTGGTAATGGCAATTATACTAAGAAAATCTTATTCGTAGTATAATCAGAAATTAGTACTGCCTCTCCAGTTGTACAAGAAATAGCCTATTCCATTCAGCTCTATGACTCTTTGATCTGAATGCTGAGATCCGACTTCCACTTGAACTTTTTTCCTTGAGGCAGTGGAAGAAAGTAGTGATGGCTTCCTCCTGTTCATATTGTGAATTTTACTTTTCATTTTAACTCTTCTAGCATGGGAACTCATCTTATTTTCCTGTATAATTGCATGAATTCTTTAAGTAGCCTACCATCACTTAAACTCATTTAAATACAGACTATGATAGCTGTCTAATGAGGTCTCTCTAAGACTGTCATTCAAGAAAGCCAATGAGTTAATAGCCATGACCTGGTTTTTTTTACTGCATTGAACGATAATGAGCAGAAGCTTTATCAAACCAACTCTTAATTGTCTTAAGCAGTGTTTGTTTATTTTTATTTATTTTTTGAGGATCCTAGTCCTTGCTCTGTTACCCAGGCTGGAATGTAGTGGTGTGATCATAGCTCACTGCAACCTCAAAATCTTGGATTCAAGCAGTCCTCCCACCTCAGCCTCCTCAGTAGATAGGGCTACGCACATATGCTACCATTCCTGGCTGGCTACTTTTTGATATATTTTGTAGAGGCTGTTGCCCAGGCTAATCTCAAACTCTTGGCCTAAAGTAATCCTCCTGCCTTAGCTTCCCAAAGTGTTTTCGTTATAGGCCAGAGCCATTGACATCCGGCAACACCGTAAGTTTAAACAGAGGTAGCAGGCATCTCTGATACTGTCAACTTGAGGAGCACTCTATGCAAAGTAATGGAAGAATTGCTTGTCCATCAGTTGTTTTGCTTTAGACATATATAGGTCTACTGAGATTTGGTGAAAATTTCTATCCAAAACCTGGCATAAGAAATGTTCAAAAATGATTTAATGAAAGATTTTCTACTATGTAACAGATCTCTGTGTAGGATGCAAAAATTTATAATATATGCTTCTGTTTGGTTGTATTGGTGAGGAGATTCCATATTGAAGAAAGGACATGTGTTAGGTATACTTAGCAAAGTTAAAATATGCTCCATCAGTGAACTCAAGGGTGACAAAAATACCAGATAAGGAGGGGAGGCTGCAGTGTGTGTGCATTTCATACACTTGAGAGCTAAATGGAATAGAGGGTCTGAGACTGAACTCAGCTGCCCCCTCTATCAGCTTCCTCCTCATGTTAATGACCAATAGAAACTCCCGGTTTCACAAATGATAATCTGGAATTAGTAGTAAAGCAAAAGTTTCTCTTTCTCCACTTAGAGGAAATTTCTAAAGAGAGATTTGAAAAAGATTTTAATAGTGGGCAGGGATGAAACCCAATGAGGATGGAATTGGAATGACAAAGAATGGAGGTTATATGAAGTCTACAAGCTTTGTAATTCCACGGTCACCACCGACTCCCCCTGTAGACAGATGGTTGTAGTTTGAGTGGTGAACTAAATATTCTTGTAAATTCACATTTTTCATGTGAATCATGTGGTCATCAGGACTGCATGAGGAAGATACTAAGGATAGGTCACAGGAGAAATGATTACTCTACGTTGTAAGTTTTTTAGAAAGCAGTGGTGTCCTCAAACTTTGTTGCATTCCCTGACTTCTGTCGCCTTCAGTGAAGATCAAGCCACCACTTTAAGTGATAAATAGGAAGAATTTATTTTACCATTTGGGCAGGTAAGGGACAACTGGAAGGAAATGACTGAGGTACTTATACAAAAATAGATAGCATACAAAGCACGTAAATTTTACATGTGAGTTAGTTTAGAATTATCAGTGATAGTCTAGCTCATTTGAAAATTTAAGGTAATATTAATTTGGGGAACTAGCAGACTATTTTATTAAAATTTCTAGCTGTATACTTTTGGCTAATCAGTTGGTAATTGGATTTTGGTGACTTGAGTAAAGAAAGAATAAGATAAAATAATAAAAACTGTGTTTTGGCAGGTAGGCCAAGGAACGCCATATAGAAATTCTCAGACAAAAGGGAGAGCAGAGTCAGGGAGATCAATTACTGAAATCAAAAGGGTCCCTTTTCTTTGCTGCCTGTTGAGACTTGGATTTGACTGAGAGCAAAGGGAAAAGCAAGGAAGTGAAAGAATTTCTAGAACCTGCCAACCTTGGAAATATGGATATATATTACAATGGGAATTATTAATATTTTAGTATTTTCCTGGAAATATGTGGATTATTTTACTTTTATCATCTTATTTAATCTTAACTATTTAATGAAATATATATACTAATATTATTGCAAGTTAAGGAATTTTTATAAGACTATATAATTAGTGATTATCACAACCAGACTCCAAACCTTGGGTTTGTTATCTGCACCCAAACCATGCTGGAAAAGATACTGAGTTATCAAAAGCTAAAATAAAATGCAATGCTAACATTTCTAGTTAGCAGAAAGATGCTCATTAGAAATCTGGGTTAATGTTGATCATATATAATATGTATAACACAAATCTTTTCTTTTTCCTTTTTTTTTCTTCTAGTACGACTTCATGACAGCATATCAGAAGAAGGTTTTCATTACTTGGTGTTTGATTTGTAAGTATGCACTTTGTGTTCATTTATTTTTTGCAATCTCTTAGAAAGCCATTTTGAATTAAACATGATTCTTCTCATTGTACATTTAAAATTAGGGACCACTACAGTATTTTTTTTCCACTGTATTATTTTTGAAATGTTCTTCGAGTAACATTCAACTTTAATTCTTTCGAAAAGAATGTACTACTCATTAATGTTTTATTTGAAATTTACAATAACCTTCAAAAGTGAAACAGTTATGACAATTCCCTTTGCATTGTCCATTTTGATGTCATAAATAGTTCTCCGTTTTACCTTGGAGAACAACAATGTCTGACATCAGCAAAATTTCCCAATGAATTTTTAATAGCATGTATAATTTATTATCCTGTATAAAGAGAAGATTCATGGTAGTAACTTGGATTACCAAGATTGGTCAAAAAAACCTAATCAGAACTTAAATTGAGGTTCTACCAAGAAGAATGAAGGGAAAGTGATAATTCTTAACAGGGATATAGTAAAACAGGCCACACTCAGATGGCTTGTAGGAGTTTAATAAGAACATACTTTCTGGAAATCAATTTGATAATATTGTGTTTATCAAGAGACTAAAAAATGTTCATCTCATTTAACATGGTAATTTTACTTCTAGAAATGAAATTCATGGAAAGTGTATCTGAAATTCAGAAAAATTTTTATATTAAGAGATATTCCTTGCATCATCCTATATAATGTATTAGAAAAGAAAAAACAACTTAAGAGTCCAATTATAGAGAAATAGTTGCATAATTGCAGTATATTCATAGAATGGACCACTCTCTCAGATTTTAATATAATGTTCATGAATAGTTTGGGGAGGAATAAGAAAAAAGTCTTTCATATGAGTCTAAAGGGAGGTTAACACTAGGTTTGTTTAATGCAACTCTTCAATGATTTTGTGAAGAAACCCTGTTCTTACCATCTTCCCGTCTGTTTTTTTGTAGCATGTAGGTTTATCTTCACACTTGGGTTCCCCTTATGGTCTGAAGTTAACTGCCTCAGTTTCAAGTACCCCAGTAATTTCCAAAGGCAGAAAGGGGAAATAATAATTTTATTGCATGGATTTTGTTTTTGGAGAAAACCTTTCTGAAGAGTTCCTCAGAAGATATCTGTTAATGAAATCTTATTTAGAATTGCTTCTCAAGCCTTTGTCTAATCCATGTACACATACGTAAAGGGAATGGAATTATAACAATTGGCATTGGCCAATCATAATTTAGTCTGTAGGTCTGGTGAAGGATCTGACCTCCCCTAAAACACATGATGCCCAGGGAAGAACTAAATTATGGTTTTGTTGTTAAGAAGAAAGGGGAGGTCAGGTGCAGTGGCTCATGCCTATAATTTTAATAACACTTTGGGAGGCCAAGACAAGAGGATCACTTGAGCCCAGGAATTCAAGACCAACCTGCAATAGTGAAACTATGGCTGTACAAAAAGTAAAAACAAAAATTAGCTAGGTGTGGTAGCATGTGCCTGTATTCCTACGTGCTTGGGCAGCTGAGGCATGAGGATTGCTTATGCCAAGGACTTGGAGGCTGCAAATGAGCCAGGATGATGCTGTTACTGGACGAAGAGGGTCTAGCCACCTATCCTTGCCAGGCAAAAAGCATGGAGGGGGACAGGTCCTCCAAACTTTATTTGGTCAGAAGGCCAGGATTCTGAAGAACAGTGAGAGCAGCGTCTCCAAGACTGTCCTGTTCTTCCATTTCCAACATTGTTTTATACATTTGAGTTCAAAGTGAAGACCATGTTAACCCTTATCTTAAACAATAATCCACTGAACCCATGACCCATAGCAAACAACAATCAGTATGACTCATGATGCAAAATAACATTCCAGTTCAAAAGTTAGTCTCCTAAATCAATCCACCTAAACTGCTCAAGATAGGCATCTTTAAGGTGGCAGTAAATTTACAAAACAATAAGAATGGGAGACGAGGTGAAGGTCAGGCAGGACCTAAACCAACCAGACCAGCTGTGACATGCCTGCCCTAGCCCGACTGACTCCATCGTGTTTACACTGTATGTGTTTCAGTGCTGCTGCGGCCTGGGAGACAGAGCAAGACCCTGTCTCAAAACAAGAAAGAAAGAAACGTGGAGAGTTCTGCCTACTGTGCTGGCAGCCAGGTGTGTCTGCAGAGTGGTGCTCCATGTGTGTCTATGAGATAGAGACCCAAGCTCTGTTCACACATGATCCTACCGCATGGGCTCCCTTCCTCAGTACTAGTGCCTCTGCAGCTTGCTCCCCAGCTGTAATTTGGTACCACTCTTTTCCATAGTTCTTCTTTTTACTTTTTCCATTGTTTGTTCTTCCTTCCTGATTTTCCAGGATCTCTTCTTTCATGATTTTCTTTCTTGAAATTCTTTTAGCCATTCTCCTAGGGTAAGTAGGCTAGCAACAAATTTTTTGGTTTTCCATTTTCTGAGATTGTCTTGATTTCCCCTCTATTTCTGAAGTATCTGTTAGCCAGATATAGAATTATAAGATGACAGTTCTTTTCTTTTAATGTCGTGCCACTTCCTTTTAGATTTGGGGTGTTTTGCTGAGAAATCTTCTGTGATTTTAATTGCTTTTCCCCTAAAAAGATAAGGTGTTATTTCTCTTCTGCTGCTTGAAAGATTTTTCCTTCGCCTTTGATTTTCAGTAGTTTGTCTATGCTGTGTCTCAGCTTGAATTTCTCAGAATTTACTTATTTTGAATTCATAAATGTGTAGGATGTATAGGTTTATGTCCGTGAAACTTGGGAATTTTTAGACATTGTTTCTTCGAATACTTTTTCAGCCGCCTCTTCTGTCTCCTCTCCTTTTGGAATTCTGATGACATGAATGTCAGATCTTATAGTCCAATATATGGTGCCTGAGACTCTGGAATTTTTTTGACTGCTACTTTATTTTATTTTTGTTATTCAGATTGAGTAATTTATGTTGTTCAGTCTTTGAGTCTGATCATCTGATCCTATCCTCTTTTTTTTTTTTGTAATTCTGCCATCAAGCTAATCTAGTTTTATTTTCATTATTACATTTTTTAGTTCTAACATTTCCTTTTGATTCTTTTTTGCTTTGTCAAGATTTCTTATTTCTTTTGTTTGTTTCAAGTTTATAAGTGCTCACTGAAGCATTTTTTATTATGACTAATTAAAAATTTTCACCTCATAATTCCAACAGCATTGTCATCTTGGTGTGGCTGTCTATTGATTGTCTTCTCATTCAAATTGAGATTGTCCTGGTTCTTGATGAGTGACTTTGGATTATATCCTCAACTTTCGCAGCATTATCTTATAAGACTATGGATTTAATTACAGATTAAATTTGTTTTTAGCAGGACTTCTCTGACAATAGAGCAGCGGTTCTCAACCTGTGGATCGTGACCCACAGGAACTGTGTTAAAGGGTTGGAGCATTAGGAAGGTTGAGAACCACTGCAATAGAGTAAGCAAGAGCCAAATCATTACTGACAGGTGTGGGTAGAAGCCAAGTTTCCCCACTAAGCCTCCATTGACACACCTGTGTCGTCTCTCTTTACTGCTGGCTAGGAAGTGGAGAACAGGAATTTTTATTTTCTTTATGTATTTACTGGGAGAAATGCATCTACTCTATTTTTGATTTTTAATAGATATCAGATCTCCTTTGCTATGTAAATCAAAGTATGATATTATAAAATGGGGGTGCTATGATGAATGCTGGAGTGAAAAACACTTTTGCTAGTTCTCATTTAGAATTGGGTTTGATCACAGCTGTGTCAGAGAGGGAAAACTTTTTCTTCCCCATTTTAGGGTCAGTGTCTGGGAGCATGAGAATTAAACAAAAGACAGATTAATGGGAGAAAAGGCACAATTTTTTATTAATATTTTTGTGTATAGTCTTCTTCAAAGGGAAATTTATCCTGTGCTTCCAGACAGATAAGGAGGGTGGAGAAGTTTTCCTACATCTATTGATTCTCAATTACCTTTAGTTCAAAATAATCCTTATGCCAGAGTGGTATATTTTGAGGTGGCATATTGTGATCCGCTTTAGCTGCAAGGAGCACTTCAATGTTGGGTCAAATCCTTCTATTATGCCAGTTTTTCATAGTCATCAAGTTTTTATATTTACATTTCAAATTTTATAGATTTTTGTATTCTTACTGAACTAAGGGAATGATAAAAATCACATTGTTTACTTCTATTTTTCAATGCTTAGGATTATAATTGGTGAAGAACATGCAAAAAGAGCAGTTAACATGAAAACAAAATATGATTTTCAGCTGCCGAGGATCATGTCACGTAGCAGTGATTTGTGTGTGTGTTACTAACATCTTTAAATCCAGAGAGATGAGATGTTTGAGGGTGAACGTTTACATACAACCTGTCGTAATGTGAAATATGCCAGATGAGGCAAACGAATCTCTGCTTCTAGAATGAAGAGCTGAGATTCTTTGCAATTATTCCTCAGTATTTAAAGCTTAAGAGGAGACTTACATATTTTCAGTGATGAAAAAAAGAATAGAACAGATATAGAAGTATACATTTCCACAAAATTAGGTAATTGTTGTGGTGATAATTTATGAAAAGGAAAAGTAAGTAGCTTTCAAAAAAATGCACATTTTAAATACAGTTAAGAAAAATGTGGTCTTAAAAATATCAATGAAATACTCATGTGGGAAAACTGGAAGCCATTAGCCAATCAGCTCCAAGATAAAATAAGGACTTGAATTCCTAAAGAAGGAATGTTCCTTGTGTGCCCCCTTTTGATGGTGGTTTTGGCAGCGTGGTGCTTGTGCATACTTCCTGTGGAATGTCAGCTATTCAGAATCTAATGGAAGTTCTATTTTTATAGGTGCATTGAGTCTTCTTCTAATGGAATACTTTTCACTTTCTAAAAAGTAAAACAGAGGAGGTCATGAGTTATATGGGAAAGAAAAAATGTTTCTTCTTGCTATTTTGAAGTATATATTTTTATTCGGATAGCTAACCATTTCCAACAACAAAGCGTTAGTAGTCATTTTTCCAGAGGGTAGACGCAGGGGTCAGTGGGCAGGGCCCTCGGTAAAGCAAAGTCATCTTCACAGCAAGTGATGAACTGCCCAGATTTGTTGTGAATCATCCTTCCGCAGAGTTGGCCTCTAGAGGGGTTTTCAGGCAGAACCCAGCAGTTCTGGGAAACCAGAAGAGCTAAACATGTGGAAATGTGGATTTATTAGAAATCCGAGGGAAGGCAGGAAAGTGAAGAACAGGGCTAGATTGTCGTTTCTCAGGAAGAGGCCTCAGGCGGTGACTTTGGTCTTAAGCAGAGAAGGCAGATCTAGTCCATTTCCAGGGCTGATGAAGAATAAGGCCTTGACAAGGGCAGTCATCTGAGCATGGATGCTGGAACGAAAAGACGGTTTTCCCTCTACTCATCTTAGGGTCATTGGGTAGAGTTTGTAAATTAGACTGACAGGAAGCAGATTAAGAGAAACAGGGGTTTATTAAAATGTGTATCATGCATGGGATCATTCACAGATGAGTAACTCAAATGGGTGGTCAGAACTTGAACTTACCTATCGCATCTTAACAAGAGAACAAGTAATTTTTAGAGAGGAAACAAAACCAAAGGAAGAGGACTTTGTGTTTCCAAGGGCAGGAAATGAGAATTGTGGGAAGGTAAAATACAGGAGAACTAATGGCAGATAAGAGCTAGGTTAGTTATATAGACCCCTCCGGTGTAGTCTCAGGCTGGTAAGCTCCTGGGTTATCCCTAATAATTAACTTCTGCTTTCCCTAGAGAGAGGGGAAAGTGAATACATTTACAAATTTATTTCCTGCTTGTAGGCAAATGGGGGAAAAGGTGGAGATCTTTTCTTTCATCTAATTCTTCTCCTTTGCCTTCAGGTCAGAATTCTTATAACAAAATGGCATGAGTAACATATTTTACTACTCTTCATTAGTGACAGATATATTTCAGAACTGTATGTCAGAAAAAAGTCTTCATTTTTTGTATGTTGGGTAAATACCTACCTGTTCAAGAGGCAGAAAAATTAATCGGTAATTGCAATATAGTACAACTTGTGCCCTAATATCGTTCTGTGTACACATATTAAAGCAAAAAAAAAAAAATGAAAGAAAGAGATTGGGGTAAGATTTAAGCTTGCTTCATAAGTCCTCTTGAGTGTCTAACCCATAGAAGAAGGAAAGCTGTTCATGATGCTACTATTTGATGTCATCTGTAGAATTATTATCAGAGATAATAGTCTTAAGTTCCAAAGGGCCCATTTCTGTTTCATTTGTGCACTTTAGCAATTTTTATTCTTTGATATAAATGAACATTTCTTCTTGATATCTATGTCATCATAGTAATTTTTTAATATAAACTTGTATCTCTTGGTGTTATTTCAGTTCTCACCGTACTCATCTTTAGGAAGTAAAAGAAAATGTTATGGACCATAAGACTTTTGGAAACTTTTAACAATTCTTTTTTAGCTTTTAAGAAACTTTAATTTTTTAGAGCAGTTTCACATTCACAGCAAAAATAAATGGAACCCAGAAAGTTGCCATGCATGCACAGCCTCCTTCACTGTCAAAATCCCAATACAACATTACCTCATTGGTTACAATGATCAATTTTATAAACTTACATTGATACTTTGTTATCACCCCAAGTCCCAACTTACACTAGGGCTCCTTCTTGGTAGTGTGTATTTTACGGGTTTTGGCTACTACACCTATAAGGATGTGTATGCACTGTTGCAGTGTTACAACAGTAGTTACATTGCCGTAATAATCCTCTGTGCTCTCTCTAATCTTTCCTCCCTGACCCCTAACTCCTGGAAGCCACTAATCTTTTGCTGTCTCCATAGTTTACCTTTTCTAGAATATCACATTGCTGGAATCATATAGCCTTTCAGACTGAATTCTTTTGTGTATAGTTAACCCTTGGACCACATGGGTTTGAACTGCCCAGGTCCATTTACATGGATTTTCTTCTGCCTCTGCCATCGCAGAGACAGCAAGACCAACTCTCCCTTTCCCTCTTCCTCCTCCTCAGCCTTCTCCACATGAAGATTCCAACAAGGACAAAGATCCATATGATGATCCACTTACGCTTAGTGACTAGTAAATACATGTTTTCTTCCTTATGATTTTTTAATAACATTTGATTTTCTCTAGCTTCCTTCAGTGTAAGGATAGAGTATCCTCTACCTGTTAACATACAAACTATGTTTGTCAATCAGGGATATTATTGGTAAGGCTTCCAGTCAACACTAGGCTATGAGAGAAATTGGGGGGAGTCGAAAGTTACACAAGTATGAGAATTTTTGACTATGTCAGAGGTTGGTTCTCCTAACTCTTATTGTTCAAGTGTCACTGTATACGTTTAAGTTTCTTCCAATTCTTTTCATGAGTTTATAGCTTTTTTTCCATTGAGTGCTGAATAATATTCATTGTCTGCTTACACTTGAGTTTATCCACTCAACCTAATGAAGGACATCATGATTGCTTCCAAATTTTGTCAATTATGAATAAAACTGCCATAAACTTCTGTGAGCAGGCTTTTGTGTGGACATAAGTTTCCAACACCTTTGGGTAAATATCTGATTGCTAGATCTTGTGGTAAGCATATGCTTAGTTTTGTAAAACTCTACCATGCTTCTTAAGTGGATGTTGCATTTTGCATTCAGACCGGCAGTGATTGAGAGTTCCTGTTGTTCAACATCCTCATCTGCACCTGATGTTGTCAGTGTTCTTGACGTTAACCAGGTGTATAGTGGTACCTCATTGTTGTTCTAATTTGAAATCCCTCATGACATATAACGTTAGTATCTTTTCATTTTCCCAGTTGCCATCTGCACGTCTTCTGTGGTGAGGTGTCTGTTCAGGCCTTTTTTAAACTGGGTTGTTGATTTTCTTATTAATGAGCTTCAGAATTCTTTGCACGTTCTAGATAACAGTGCTTTATCGGATGCGTCTTTTGGAAGCATTTTCTCCTATGTGCAGCATTTCTTCTCTTTCTCTTGACAGCATCCTTTGTAGAGTGGAAGTTGTTAATTATCAGGGAAGTGCAGCTTATCAGTTGTTTCTGTCATGGATCATGACTTTGGTGTTGTATCTAAAAAGTCATCACCACACCCAAGATTATCTAGATGTTCTCTGTTCTGTCTCTGGAAGTGTTACAGATTTTACATTTAAGTCTGTGGTCCATTTTGAGTTAACTTTAAGAAAGTTTATAAAGTCTGTGTCTAGATTCCTTTTTTTGCATGTGTATGTTCAGTCATTTTAATGGTTAAAGAGCTTGTCTTTTCTCCTTTGTATTTCTTCTGCCTGTTGTAAAAGATAAGTTGACTATATTTATGAGAGTGTGTTTCTGGACTCTCTATTCCATGCCATTAACCGATTTTTCTATTTATTTATTTATTTATTTATTTATTTATTTATTTTTGCCAATGCCACACTGTTTTGTAGTTTTATGGTAAATCTTCTAGCTGGTTATTGTGAGTCCTCTAACTTTGTTTTCTGTTTTTTGGCTTTTTTTTTACTTCAATGTTCTATTGGCTATTCTGGGTTTTTTGGCTCCCTATATAAATTTTAGAATCAGTTTGTCTATATCCATAATAACTTGCTGAGATTTTGACTGAGATTACATTGAACCTATAGATGAAGTTGTGGTGTGTGTTCTGACCGCTCCACATACTGGCTGTTCCCTCATAGGTCTCCCTCTCCTTAGGCCTTCATATTCCCTAAGAAACAACAAGTGTAATCAAGCCTATTAATCATCCTAAGATGGCCTCTAAGTGTTTAAGTGAAAGGAAGAGCCATATATCTCAATTTAAATCAAAACTAGAAGTGACACAAGCTTAGTGAGGAAGGATGTGGAAGGAAGAGATGGATTGATAGCTAGAACTCTCATGCCAAACAACCAGATTGTGAAAGCAGGAATTCTTTCTTTTGTGGTGGTGGTGGGTGGGGACTCTTGGCTCTGTTGCTCAGGCTAGAGTGCCATGGTATCACCCAAGCTTCTAACAACTCAGACACCTGGGTTGAAATAATCCTCCTCCCAAGTAAGTGGGACTCCAGACATGTACCACAATGCCCCACTAATTTTTTTCTATTTTCAGTAAAGATGGGGTTTCAGTCTTACTCAGGCTGGTCCTGAATTCCTGAACTCAAGGGATCCTCCCACCTTGGCCTCCCAACAGGCTAGGATTACAAGTGTGAGCCACAGCACCTGGTCAAAAGTTCTTGAAGGAAACTAAAGTGCCACTCCATTGTCCAAATAATAAGAAAGCAAAATAGCCTTACTGCCTAAGTGAAGAAAGTTTTAGTGGTCTGGATAGAAGATAAAACCAGCCACAATATTCATTTAAGCCAAAGTCTAATCCAGAGCAAGGCCTTAATTCTCTTCAATTCTATGAAGGGTGAGAGAGGTGACGTAGAAGAAAAGGTGGATAGTGGAGGTTGGTTCAGGAGATTTAAGGAAAGAAACTGTCTCTATAACATAAAAATACAAGATGAGTCAGCCTCATGAAGTTTTCCAGAAGATATAGCTAAGAGGATTGATGAAGGTGGCTGCATTAAACAACAGATTTTCAATGTAGATCAAATACCTTTCTTCAGGAAAAAGATGTCATCTGTGATTTTCAGAGCTAGAAAGGAGAGGACAAGGTCTAGATTTAAAGCTACAAAGGACAGGCCAACTCTCTTGTCAGGAGACAGTGTAGGTGATGACTTTAAGTCAAAGACAATGCTCATTTACCATTCCAAAAATCCTAGGACATTAAGAATTTTGCTGGCTCTATTCTGTCTGTGTTCTAATTAATGAAACAACAAACTCTCCTGGTTGTCAGGAGAGTCCCATATTTTTTCTTTTCTGCCACATATTGGAAGAATAAGGTCCATGCATACATTTTATAATATCTAACAACACAGACAAGCAAAAACCACCCTCACAAAATCAGCAAGCTGCCCATGGGCCACAAGTCGCACACCCCTGTTAGAGGATCATTGGCACTTTTCAGCACTCAGGTGTTCTTAAATTAAGATATACACAGTATTTTCTGATACTATGAAGGTACATATTATGAGGTTACATTGCATTTGTAAGGTAAAGTCAGAGTTGTAGTTGAGTCCTTTACCAGGGAAGTGTGCCACATATCTGGACATTGGATTGATTAGGTGGGAACACACCAAAGCTCTCCCCTTCTTGAATTTAATTGTTTTTCTCTCGTGTGGGCTTGTTGTTGTTAATCTACTAGTTTCAACTTAGTATTGAGTACATGAGATGCTTGATTTTCCTTTCTTGAGATACTTTACTTGGGAGAATGTTCTCCAAATCCTTCCGCCTAAATACAAAAGCTAAAAAGTCTCCACCTTTTTGTGGCTGACTTGTACTCCATGGTATCTATATACCACAGTTCCCATTCATGTGTTGATGAGCATGTGGTTTGTTTCCACATCTTTGTGATTGTGAATTGAGCTGTTATAAACATGTGAGTGCAAATGTCCTTATGGTAAAATGATTGTTTTTCTTCTGGATAGATAGCTAGTAATGAGATTGTGGGATCAAATGGAAGGGCCATTTTTAGTTCTTTAAGGATTCTCCATACTTCTTTCCAAAAAGGTTGTGTGAGTTTTCAACCCCATCAACAGTGAATAAGTGTTCCCTACCTCTCTTTGCACCCACACTTTGGGACCTTGTGATGTGGGTTCTTCTCCCTGGGGTTAAGTGATATCTCAAAGTGCTTTTGATTTGGTTTCTCTGATGATTAGGGACAATGAGCACTTTCATGTGGTTTGTTGGCCATTCGTCTGTCCTCTTGATCTCTTGCCTAATGATTACTGGAATTGTTTGCTCTTTTCTTGTTGGTTTGCTTGAGCTCTTTGTAGATTCTGGTTATGAGCTCTTTGTCAGATTCTTTTTTTAAAACATGACACTATTTCATACTTAATAGACTACAGTATAGTATAAATACACCTTTATATGCACTGGGAAACAGAAGCTTCCCACTTATTGTGATATTTGTTTTATTGCAGTGGTCTGAAACTTAACCCACAGTATCCCCAAGCTATAATTATACTACTTCACAGATAGTACAAGTACCTTATAATAATATTCGGCATTCCTCTCTCCTGTTCTTGTGTCATTGCTGTCTATTTATTTTGCTTGTACATATTTATACATATAGACCCACACACATAAGCATGCATAATTGAACAGATACTTGCTGTTGTTATTTTGAGAAAACTTTTTCCAGTGAGATCTATTTAGAATAAGAAAAATAGAGGTCTTTATTGCCATCACTTATTCCTTCTTCACTGTTCTTTCTGCTATACGTGGATCTGAGTTTTTGGTCTTTATTGTATTTCTTCTCTCTGAAGAAATATGTTTAGTATGTTTTGAATGGCAGGTCTACAAATACCCTCAGTTTGAAGGATACAAATTTGTTTTTTCTTTTTTTAGAGGCAGAGTTTCACTTTGTCACTCTCGGTAGAGTTCTGTGGCATCACAGCTCACAGCAACCTCCAGCTTTGGGGCTTAGGTGATTTTCTTGCCTCAGCCTCCTGAGTAACTGGGACTACAGGCGCCCGCCACAACGCCTGACTATTTTTTTGTTGCAGTTTGGTTGGGGCCGGGTTTGAACCTGGCACCCTCAGTATGCGGGGCCGGTGGCCTACTCACTGAGTCACAGTCGCCACCCAGGATACAAACTTTTGAAGGATAATTTTACAGAGTATAGAAATTTTTTTTGGAAAAAATATCCTCAAACTGTGTTTTTTCCTCTGCTGTCACACCAGCATGATTACAGTCAGTCCAGAAAACTTCTGTGACCCCAGAATACATGGGGATTACTCCACATGAGCAGATAGACGATTCTGCAGTTGATACCAACTGTGTGTCCTCCATCTCAATTCTGACACCATAACATCAGATCCCACAGAAGGGCTGCGGCCCCAAGACTTCCCTTTCCCTCAGACACCAGGCACAAGTCAGGGCTTCTAGAACTTCTGTTCAACTGGTTTCAAGTTGGGCATTCCCACAGCCCACTCTTTGGCTTCAATTAATTTGCTAGAATGCCTCATAGAACTTAGGGAAATACAATCATTGTTTTTTTCTCCAATCTTTTTTTCTTTGCTCTTCAGTTTTGAAAGTTTTATTGTCTTATCCTCAAACTCAAAGTTTCTTTTCCTAGCCATGTCCGGTCTCCGAATGAGCCTGTCAAAGGCATTCTTCATTTTTTCTGTCAACAATGTTTTTGAACTCCATTTTTAAAAATTCTCTCCTAGAATTTTCATCTCTCTGTTTATATCATTTATTTGTTCTTGCATGATACCTACTTTTTTCGTTATAACCTCTAACATGGGTGTTACAATTTCTTAAAAAAATTTCTGGTCTGGAGATTCTAACATTCATATTATGTTTGGCCCTGGTTCTGATACTTGTCCAGTTTCTTCAAACAGTATTTTTGCCCTTTAGTATTCCTTGTACTTAGCTGAAAGGCGATCATGATGGACAAAGTAGAGGGAAATGTAGTAAATGAACCTTCCATGGTGGTAAGGTGTGAGGATTAGATCGCTCTCTCTGGGTTAGCCTGTGTCCCTGTGAGCTTTATTGGAGCTCAAGGCTAGACCTGGATAGAGTTGAGGATTTCCATTTCCTCAGGCCTGTTAGGCTCTGATAAAACCCCAGTTGATTAGGTTCTGCTGAAGTAGTCCCTCCTGAGAGCAGACCTTCTTATGACAAACATAATTCTCTGCTCTATTTCAAGACCGATCCTTTTCTGATCCCTCCTGTGATAGTCACTGTGAAGAACCAGTTCAACCTCTAGAGTCAAAACTATCCCCAAAAGGATAGGACCCCCCTGAGACTGGGTCCTCCTGAAATTTTCATGTTGTAGACTTGTCTACAGGGAGCCTTTAGTAATTCATACATTAAAGCGTATGTTTTCCTTCTTCACACTGGTTCAGAGGAGGTTTCTGCTCATGGATCCTGCTCTGGTCAATTTTAATATTTGGTTTTCACTGCAGCACCACCTCTTTGCCAGAGCTAAGAAGAGTCATTAATTGTTTCATTTGTTCACCTTTTTATTTATTATTACAGAGTGATGACTTCTAAACTCCTCACGTGCTAAAGCAGAAACCAAAGTTTTCACAATGTTTTTTAAAAATCTCAATTTTTATAAAATCCATGAAATCTTCCAAAGTGTTTGAATTCAAAAATATAAGCGAAACATAGTTATTCATTAGTCGGACGTCAGAAATTAAGTCTAGAAATTTAAGGAGTATTTAAGATAATTAGTCTGACCTAAGGGATTCTTATAGACAATAGGTAGCCAACACAGAGAAAATGAGTAGTGTGGTATTTCTTCGAAAACAACTAAAACTTTAAAAAATCTATTTCATTGGGATTTGATGTCTAGAGTCATTAAAGTCTTGTTCAGCCACACTTTGAGAGCACAATTTTCTCAAAAAGTTTATTCAATATAAAATTGTGGATACTTATTAAAGTGCTTTCTTCATAACTAAATTCCTTTCAGGCCCTGGGTCAGACGGTTCTCCTTGAAAAAGGATAGGGTCATTATCTTGGCTATTGTTTGTCATTTTGGACACAGTATCTGTGGACTGTCAGTGACATTTCTGCTGTGAAAGAGAATCTGGAAAAGTGACAATTTAAAAGATGTTTAACTAAGTTTAGCAGTCAACTTTTTCGGTATGTGATGATATTTTCTGCCATGTGCTCATCCATTTCATCTCTCATCCCGGACTTTGCAGGCAGGAAGCCCAACTCCCACTTAATCCCTGCTTACTTTTCACTTCTACTTGACACACCCAAACTTGGCCGATGCTGCTGTTGGCTGGCAGTTTGCCACCACTGCCCCACCCCCTACCCCAGCTTTGGTGCTTCAGACATTATCTGCAGGGGGATTTGCTATTCTGATGGGTTCTTCTTATGAATACAGAACAAGTGCTAATTATATGTAAAGTACTTTCCTAAATACTAGAGAAAACACCATGAATGAGACATAGTCCCTGCCCACAAGAAACGTTCAGCTGACAGGAACAAGAGACGATAAACTATAGTGAGCCCTAAGACAGGGTGGGCTCCCGGAGGAAATGATGTGCTCCCAGTGAGCTCTGGGATGTGAAAATGCATGAGACTCAGCACTGAGATTTGAAAGATGTACAGAATTTACTTAGTTACAGTTTCTAGCTCCTCCCTGCAATGTAAACAGAAATGTGCTCAAAGGCTTGGAAGAGAGAAACTATGGGAAATTATCGAAATTGAATGAACCATTACATTTGTGGGTAGAAGGAGAGTGCTGTCCGACTCTGAGACTGAAGAAACAGGCTGGTACAAATTCCAAAGCACCTTCCAGATTTATCATGTTGCTCACCATACAACTTGATTCTCATTCTTTGAAAAGAGACTAGAGGAGAGTGATGTAATGAGCTATGTGTCTGTGAAAGTCATTCTAGGCACAGGTTGGGCAAGGTGTTGGCACCCTAGTGGGAGATGCTAGTTGTTGGAATGAAGCAGCATGGTGGGAATGAAGAAAAGTGGAAAATTTTGAGAATGATTAACATAGTAAAAGTAATAGACAAGATTATTATTATTATAGTTGGACCTGAAACTTTTATTGACACCTTCTGTCTATTTAGAACATTTCACCTCCCAATAGCTATAGTAATATGATTAAAGAATATTTTATCTCCCACAATGATTTGACTAGCTAATTGAGAAAAGTTAATGCAATGATAGTTTGTTAAAAGACATTTACCAGCTATTAGTTCAGTACTATTGGAATGTTGATTATGTAGATAAGATAAGTAAAACATGAAAATAAGAAAGATAAGGGCAACAAGTCCAAGGAAAGTATGTGACTTTTGATAAACAAGCAGATTTTGAGAAAAAAACCTTTCGTTACTATCTCAAAGGATGTGAACAGCACTAAAGCATTAGGCATGTAGTAATATCTGCTGAATAATTGAGTTGAATTATTTGGCAGTTTAAATAAGTCAAAAACAGTAGAAGCAATTATGGAGGACACATCGATGGAAACTGCCTATATTCATTCTGGATGTATACATGTATTTTACCTAATGTACACTCAGATTCAGTGATGTGTGCCAGTTCTGTGAGGGGGTGAGGGCAAAAAACTAACTAAGCTAATTATTCTTTCCCAGTAATCTATATAAAACTTATGAAAATTGTAGATTTATTAATTGATTTGATTTAAAAAGGCAAAACTGAAATGTTCAAAACATTAAAAATGGCTACTCTTGATTTAGTAATAACTTGTGTGACTGATGTTTTTGACTAATAATATAATATCAGAATGACTTGGTATTTAAATATTAGGTCTCTCTTTCATTACGCCTGCGTATCTGCCTCTCAGCCCACCTACCTCCTACGGATCCACCAGTCTCCCCAGGCATCCAGCAAGCCATTTGTGTGTGTGTGTGTGTGTGTGTGTGTGTGTGTGTGTGTGGTGTGATCATTATCAGTGTATTTTGTGTATATTGTTATCAGTATAAATTTAAGATTTCAATGGATGAGAATAATTGATTGGAGTAAGAGATTTCTTTCATTTTAAAGAATATTTGAAAGAGAAATTATATTTCACAAAAGCTTTTGAACTTTACAAGTTTTGAATTTTCAAACAGGACCCTTTAATCACAACTTTTATTAGATCCTTAAAAAGTATTTTCAACATAGAATTTTGAAAAAAATTATGATTTATTATTTTGTTCATTTTTCTTCTTCACTATTTTAGTGAGGGATAGATACATTTATGGAAATTTCTATCAGGGTTCTTTTCTATTGACTTTCACTGTGATTTCTCATATATCTTGCTAAAAGGAGGGTGGAAATCAGACCTTAGCAAGTAATGGAGTTTTTTTGTTTGTTTTTTAAAAAGGAGATTTTTTTTCACCTATGCCCGATATATTCATGTTTGATGGCCTGATGCTGCTCTTAGCGAGAAATTAAAACAAAGTGCCACCAGGTTAACCTGCCCACTTCCCCTACTGGCTAGGTCTCTGTTTACCTGTCTTTGCTTTCCCAGTGTCTTGCACGCTTCCTGGAATTAGAAAATGCTCCATAAATATTATATTAATATTATATTTGTTGAGGCAAACTGAATCTTGAAGATCTAGCACTTATTTATTCATTCAACAAATACATTTAGTTTTTTTTATGTAGCTGATACAGTGATGATCCCTGGAGGCCACAGTGGGTAAGATTTTTGTGCCCCTGTCCAAGGCGTTTGAAGCCTGTTGAGTATTCATTTAACATCATCGATATGAATATATTCAAAATACCACAGAGGTGATCTGGCTGTACTGTACAGTGATTTCTTTCTATCCTTCCGTGTCTTCTCTGCTAGTTCTCTCTCATGTCTCAGGCAGCTTAGCCTTAGAGCGCTGCGGGTTGGTCCTTGGGCATCGTGTGTTTTCATCTAAACTCTCTTCCTAAAAATATTTTCCAGTATCATGGCCTTAAATCCCTTCTGTTGTATAAACTATCGGCACCCCAATGTGTAACTGCTGCTCAGAACTCTACACAAATTCCAGATTTGCATCTTCCGTTGCCTACTCACTATCTCAACTCAGATATCTATTAAGTAATGGGCATCTCAAATTTGAAGCGTCTAGAACAGATCTCCCCATCTCCCAAAGGCTAAACTTGCTCCTGTCAGTTGGTGGCAACATCAGTTTTCCAGTTTCTCAGGCCAGAAACCCTAGAGTAATTAATGATTTATTGATGATTTCTCTTACCTGATTGATTGACAACTCCTGTTAGCTTTAAAATATATTCACGATTTGATACCTCATTACCATCTCTGCCACTCCACCGTGGCCCAAACCATTGTCATCTCTTGCCTGGATCTCTGTGGAAGTGTCCCAGCTAGTTTCCCTCTGCTGCCCTCACCTTCCTGCAGTCTACTTTCAATACGGCAGCCAGAGGGACCCTAGGAGAAGCCAAGAGCATGCCGCTCCTCCGCTCCAACACTCCACTGCCACCTTGCCTGCTTCTCCTCCAGACCCACGCAGCTCTAGCCATGCTGCCTTCCTCTTAGCTCTGGCAAGTTCTAGGCACTTCCCAGCTCAAGGCATTTGCACTTCTTATTCTCTTGGTCCTGAGTATTCCTCTCTGAAAACCTGTATGGCTTCCTTCTGTCTCCCTGGAGTTGTTGGCACACAGGAGACCTGCTCTGCCCATGTACTCTAAAAGCTGCCCTTCTTTCTTTGCCAACACTTCCCAATTCTTTCCTTGACATTTTTGTTTGTTTGTTTTTTGATACTTATCATTACCTTACCTACTATTAATTAATTCACTCACCTGGTTAATTATAGCACCCCTTAGAATGTAAGCTCCCTGAGTGCAGGGACTTTTTTTCTCTTTTGTTCACTCTTATCCTTAGTACCTAGAACAATGCCTGCACATACTAGATGTTCAGTGAATATTTTTGCAGAAGAAATTACAAGGAAGCTTCTGGGAAGAAAATACGATTGTTTTACACACAGTTTAGGAAGTTTTAAGTGAATATTTTAGTTTTTTTTCACCTACTTGCTACTTTGGGTGCCAAGCTGATGCCACAGGTCCAAGTGTCGCATAAGGACTAGTTAATTAGCATGTTCAAGATCATAGAAGTTGATCTTTGGCCAGTACTAAAAGTGGAGATTTAGTTTAGCCAAATGTCTACTTTTGAAGAAAATGTGATACATATTTTAAGAAATGAACATAATTATGCCCTTATGGTCAGAAGAGATGGCATGCAAGTATTGTTAAAATCTTATGTTCAAGTACTGATTTTTCTCGATTGTTACAATGCTTGATTAATCAAAGTATCAGTATGTACCATTTATCTTGATTTTTTTCTTAGGGACATTTTGGCTACTTATTTTATAATATTCACTTACCCTAGGGGCCTGGTCCTAACAATTACAGTTATTTAGGCAATTGAAGTCATTCCTATCATTCTCCTTCTGAAACCCACAAGGTGCCCATACTGAATCATGAAGTATATACGTGGCCTAATATACTTCTTCAGTGGTCACATTCTTCATTGAAGTCTCTGGAAAGAAAGATTCCTTTGTTTACTCTCTTAATCTCCTACTGTGGAATTTGAAAACTATTCAATCCTTTCCAGAAATGTTGACCCAACTGGGGCATTTTCATGGGCAGTAAGAAATATTTTCTGCCTGCTTTTGCTTGAACAAAGAAAGCTACTGATTTAGATGGATGACATCATCGTATTTGGTTTCTTGTCCTGGCATTAGTGATGATATGGACTTTGTCTAAGGGCATGCTTGCTAACCCTTGTGAAACCCAAAACCATTGGGGACTGGGAATAGAAGTGCTATAATAAATAAAAGGCATAGTGCTTTAGGAATTACAATATTGAGACCCTTAAAATTTATGCCTAGAGTTTGGAAAAACTTTACAACTGACAGGTAACTGATATTCTGGAGAAGGAAGAAGACTTTGCATATTTGCTTAGGTTTAAAGCTCTGTTTCTGTAGCTTTGGGTTTCAGTAGTAACTGTTTCTCTTGTTAGCCACCTCAACATGTCAGTTCTTTTTGATGGTTCAAGTAGTGTCTTTTACCTACAGAAAGCAGAAGGTGATTAAAAGTAAAGACCCTGCTCTTCCATTTGAGAGTTGCACAGTAAAAGTGAGTTTTAGGGATTGTGATGTTGAGGTGATTTCTGCTGAATAGTGGTTTAAGCTACATAAATAAAAGGCAAGAATGAAAAAGACATACTAAAATGAAATTTGTCTGGGTGAATGGTACTGAACTGCTTTTATCAACACATTATAGGAAAGCCTTTTGTTTGGTTTGGTTTAGGTTTGTTTTGTTTTTTGAGACGGGATCTTTCTCCGTCACCTGGGCTAAAGTGCATAGCTCACTGTCACCTCAAGTTTCTAGGCTCAAGCAATAGCCTCCCTAGTAGCTGGGATTTCAGATGCACATCATCATGCCTGGCTAATTTAACTATTTTTGTAGAGATAGAGTCTTCCTGTTTGTCTTTCTCATGCTCTGGGTGTTCTTGTATTCTCAAACTCCTGGCCTCAAGCAGTGCTCCCTACTAGGCCTCCCAAAGTGCCAGGATTACTTGCATGAGACACCATGTCTAGCCCCATTTGGTTTTCATAAAGGAATATCTGATCTCAATAAGAGTGAACATTTGTTAAGTACTTACTATGAACCTCTCGTTCCCAAACTAAGACAAGCCTATTATTATACATTGTCTCATATATAGTAACTCTATAAGGTATGTAGCATTACTATAATTCTTCTTTAAAGATGAAGTAATTAAGGGAAGAAAGGTAAATTATTTTGTCTGTCACACAGTAAGTGGCTATGCTAGGACATAAACTTATATTTGCCTGACATAATGACATAAGAGACTATAAAATATTGCTTTATATTTACTCCTTAGTGGAACTTAGATAGTGGAGTATTATCTGCTTGCATTTTGAGTGATTTGTTTTCATTTTCTTCTTCTTCTTTCTAAATGTTAACAAGGGGTCTTCCTGTAGTCTGTTATTTTTTTATTCAAACTTTACCTTTTGCTGCTTTTTCCCACTTCATGAACATTCTCTTTACCTCCATGCCCTGAACATGGAGCTACCAGAATACCCAACTTTATCCCTTCATTACTGTAATCAGCAAAAGTCCATAGAAAGATGCTTTTCTGCATCTTGATGTTCCATACCTTCAATAACTGGTGTAGAAGAGGGTTACTTTGTTACACACAAAGATAAGCCCTAGAAAGTTAGTCTTCTTGGGACTAGATCCAATGAGCATTATCAGAAGACATTTGGGTTGGGGCATGTGGAACTGAGCTAAGCCTTCTATTGTAAAATGAAACAAGAATAAAACCTTAGGAGCTAGAATCATATTGTGAATTAATTTAGAGTGTTTTTCTGAAAAGTGGGAGATAATGTCATGTAAAATGGAAATACATTCTTAAGAACTCTTTATATTGTAAGGACAGGAATCCAAATAGCTGCCGCCAAAAAGTTAACTTATTTCCTCAAATAATTGAAAAATTCATGGGTAGACCTGGTTTCAGCTATGGCTCAAAGGTGGCCCCAGTTCACTAAGCCCTGCTGTATCCCTTTTCCTGATTTATTATCAGTCACATTTTCTCAATATGGTGGCCCCAACAGTTTCAGACTTATATCATTCTTATAGCAAAACATTTCATAGCAAAGAGAACCTTTTTTTCTAGTAAATTCCAACAATTATACTAAAATTGAGTTATATTGCTCAACCGTGAAGTAATTACTCTGACTAAGGAAAATACATACTAATTTGGGGAGCTGGAAAAGGGTGAGAAGTAGTTTATCAAAGGGAAACAAGGGTGTGGTTAGCAGAGGAGAAATACATTTCAGGCAGGCAAAAACATCAGAGGTCCACCTCAGGTAGGTGAAAAGAAGAGCCGGCCAAGAATCAAGCCAAAAGCAAAACAGCCTTAGAAAAAAGGAAGTAATGTGGCCAGAAGAGAAGAGTCTCAGTGAGTAACAGCAAGGCCGGATACATGTTGACACACTTTCATTAAACACAGTTACTTCCAGTTGAATACTAGAAGCAATATTTAGAAGTTATCTTTAAGTGGCCAGGCAAGGGGCTTCACACCTGTAATCCTAGCACTCTGGGAGGCTCAGGGGCGAGGATTGCTTGAGGTCAAGGTTTGAGACCAGCCTCAACAAGAGCAAGACCTCATCTCTACAAAAAACTAGAAAAATTAGCCAGACATAGTGGTGAGTACCTGTTGTCCCAGCTACCAGAGAGGCTAAGGCAGGAGGATGGCTTAACCCAGGAGTTTGAGGTTGCTGTAAGCTATGATGATGCCATTTCACTCTAGCCTCAGAGATAGAGCAAGACCCTGTGTCAAAAATAAATAAATAAATAAATAAATAAATAAATAAATAAATAAATTTGTACAAAGTAGGAACTAAATTTTTAGTAATTGCTTTTAGTTTTTGAGAACAAAGGTCTATATGCCAATCTGTAGTATAAATTTAAAATCTTGCATATTTAGTTCAGTCACCATTAGAAGAACTCAGGTGACTGGATTTCTGCTAAATGCCTTTTCCTCTGATTGTATGACTTTCTGATTCCAACTTTAAAGAGAATAAGATACATCAGTAGCATAAAACTATATATGTTTCTCATACACAAAGTATGTCTATATGTGTATGTGCATGGTGTGCGTATGTGTACGGATGTATGTTTTCATGAGTGTACACATAGGGCTTGGGTGGGGCATTTAGTGAGACTTAGAAAAAAATCACTTTAGAGGTTCAAGTTCAAGTCTGAAATTTCTCAAGTTCGATTATACCTAAATCTTAGTCTTTTGTTAATGTTTTGGTTTAATACTCATTTTCTAAGTTTGGAATTCAATTAGACTTGGCATTATTTTATCTATAGATAATTTAATGCACATTAGGTAAAATTTTTAACCTGTTTTATTTCCTCTCTTCAAATGGAAAAATTGTGGAAACTATTTTTTTTTCTTTATTTCAGAATATTACAGAGGTATGTAAGTTTGGTTACTTAGTTGCTTTGTACAGATTCAATCCAAGTTACAAGTGTGACTGATCTTCACCCTGATAGTGTGCAGTGTACTCATTAGGTGTGAATTTATCCCATCCCCTCTTCCCTGCACTCGCTATATTTTCACTGAGTTTCATTTCCATATTGTGCACTTAAGTGTTGAACAATTAGTTCTAATTTAGTATTGAGCACATGTGGTGTTTGTTCTTCCATTCCTGTGATACTTCACTTACAAGAATGGTCTCCAGTTCCATCCAGGTTGTTACAAAAGAAAATAGATCAGCATTTTTTTTTATCATTAAGTAGTAGCGTGGAAACTATTAATTATGGAACTGGTCACATCGTGCTTAACTAACAGTAACTAAAAATAAGCTGTGAAGTCCCTAGTAAAACTGGGCCCAAAGTGAGATGATGAGAAAGGGCAGTAGCGGTTGTGGGCCCTGAGGAAACAGCCGGAGAGAGTGACTCAGCCCTGCCTGCCGTTCTCAGTGTCAACAGGGATCTGTGACTAGCGAGTGAGGCCTGCACATGTCTAATGGGTCATTAGGCTAAAATGCATGAAGAACTAGAGGAAGTGTTTGTTGTTTTCTTAAAAGAGAAATGATAACCATCATGAGTACTTTGTATGGTGTTGTGTAGCTATTATGCTCTTCTTGGAAACCACCACAGTTTAACTATAGGACCTGTCCTTCTTCATCATTTGTAGTGTAATAGATCTGTCCCCAAAGGTGTCTTGTCTTCCTTTATCTAAGGAATAAGCACAAGGCCTGAGCTAAGCCTGTCAGGTGCACCCTCTTCTCTAGAATTTGAAACCTAAACCAAGTAACTAAAAGACTGAGAAGCTGTAGGAATGGGCTCGTTGTGACGGAGATGCCTGGAAGACACATCATTAGCTCTCACGGGGAACCAAGGAGCATGTCTGGTTCGTGACTGCTGAGCCTGCTTCTTCCTTCAGACTTCCCTGTGGTTCTGTGAGCTACTCCATAACCTGCCAACAAACCCTTTTCCTTCTTTCATAAACCAGAGTTGCTTCCTATGGCCTACAACAAAAAAAATTCTAGTTGAAACAAAATCATTTCATTATTGGAAAATTTACGGAGCAAATACTTGATGGAAGATAAGTACTTAATAGGTCTTATCTGTAATTATAAATCTGGGCTCTGCATGGAGAGAGAAACATGGTTTCTGTTCTATCTGCCTCATTCATATCTTAGTGTTTTGGTCAGTAATTATTTACCGAACATCTAATGTGTTTTGTTTTGTTTTTTTTTCTGTTCTAGACGCACAGGAATATAAATTGCACAAAACACTTTTCTATTGTCAAACTTGCTTGCAAGGTGATTTTTGTAGCAGACATAATTATTAATACATATGATAGAAAACAGAAAGATGTTATAAGACATGTGCAAAATGAGCTCAGGGGGTCAGGAGCAAAGAAAATGTTTCGCAACTAGAGGATAAGAAACTACATTACCTGTGTGTAGTCCTGAAGTCTGTGTAAAATTTCACACGTAGATAGAAAATAGAAATTCTAGTCAGAGATCAGAGTGAACAAAAGTCCGAGTTAAGGTGTGTCTTATTTGGACGATAACATAGGGTTTTACTGACGAGGTCTTTTGCCTCCTTCATCTGGAGCCAGGAGGCCTGCCAACTAGGGGCGCCTCTCCTGTGTCTTCTGTCCCCATCGCTAAGGGTGGGGAGAGAAAGCCAAGAAACATTTCCTGCTCCCTCTCTCCACATTCTGCGGCTTACACAACCTTCATGCTTTGAAGCCAATTGGACTGACTTTAGCCCTGCTTATGGCAGTCACCCCAAGAATATCCGCACTTTCAGGATACTCCTCATTCCTCACAGTCTATTTTCCAGAGAATTTGGTCCAGCCTTCCCCCAGAGCTGAAAGCACACAATCCCCCAGCTCACTCTCCACTAAACCACCCTTGACCCGTGTTCTGGAGCTGAGAAACACCTTCCAACTGAAATGGAGAGACCACCTGAGATACTTGAGGTGCCCGGGCATACTCTTACATGATGGTGAGCTTTATCATGGAAATACAAGAGTCAGATTCCCTGACCCTGCCAGTGGTTAAGCTTTGTGGAAGGTAGTACAGGTTTTTCAGATCTGAAAAGGCATGTGTAGCCTATACTCTAGAGTAAAGGCCGTAGAAAATAGGGTAATGGTAGCCTTGGCTCAGACATTTCAGTCTGTCCACACCATACTCTGAGCCTCTAGGACCTTGGTCCAGAGTGGAATAAAATATGTGCCCAGCTGAGGTTACCCTATGTGAAAGAAGATGAATTCCATAACACACAGGAAAAAAAAGAAAGAAATATACAGATACTTGGTTATATGAACAAGTTTAGTAACGACATCTTTGTAAGTACATGTCGCTTGCACCCTTGTCTTATAGAAGTTTAATTGTAGCAAATAAAAATTCTAATTTTGTAAAAAAGTCCCATTTCAAACCATAAATGTTTTCAACAGAAATTCTCATTTCAGCAGAATTCTCCTGCTGGCAGTGTTGGTTCTTCACAAAGGAACGCTGATTCCTCACCTTTTAGAGGAACCGAGTTTCATAGCATATGATAGTTCCCATTTTTACCGATTGTGAGTCCAGGTACATGAGGTTGCTACGGTGCATGTCTATTAATAGGTAGCATTCAGAGGAAAAATCGGTATTTTGAGATCAACAGTCTGCCATTTTTCCTCCTCTGCCAGCAAAGCAATAAATTTCCCTTTCCTCCCTCTCAAAAACCATTTGTTCTTGTTTTTTCTGATGTGGCCTCGAGAACAAGTAGCAAACTCTCAGTAACAGATTTTGGTGTTCTCGGGGCAGGCTCCTTGGCTTCCTGATGGAATGTCACCTGCTAAAGAAGCAAGGAGCAGCCAGGTCAGAGCTGGGGGTGTTCACTGGAAGGGTGGGTGACAGAGGATCGGATCGGGGCAGGTTTTAGCTCCAGGGAACTCTCATTCCTGTCTCCCCAAAGTAGACACCTGACCTTAGTTGAGGAGAAGAAAGCAGATTTGGAAAGAGTCCAGATGCCAGGCCTTTTTGTTGTTTAATTTTCCTGGGGTGCCCCTTGAAACCCCTATTTCACCCATCTGGTTGGTTTTCAGACCTTTCTGCTTGGTGGCAGAGCATTTTGTTTGAGTTTGTTTGGGGGTACTGTCTGGGATGGAAGTCACAGGTCCAGCAGAACTAGCCAACTTGCTTTGCATTGAGCTCATTACAGCTCCCAGGCAATGAGGGTCTAGGGGATCGCTTGGGAAGAGTTTACCTTCCAGCCCATAGAGTATTTGGGAGCTAAAATGTAAAGTCTCTCAAGCTGTCTATTTCTCTTTTCTTACTAACTTTTTCTACTGATATTGACATAAGAATCTACCTTACTATTGCGTGTCTAGAGTTCTAGGATATCAGTCAGAACTTTGTGTGGATATGTGTGAGTATATATGTATAGTATGTTATATGTAGTCCCTGTATTATATGTCTGTTTCCACATGGTTCCAGACTGGCTTATAAATAAGGGAGTGCTCATAAATTAACTAAACCATCCCAAATGCTTTTTTTAGTTCGTGTGAATTGAATAACATTTGGTAAGTAAACTGGGTATCATAAAAAAGTAGCATTTAAATTGAAACTCAAGCCTGTTATCCTAGGAAGCAATTGTTTTGTTTTTTAATTTCTTCTTAGTGGATTCTACTATCATGGAGAATGATATCAGTAGAGATTCATATTTTGTAACTTAACATCAGTCTATTCACACAGAATATATCAGAAGCTGATAAATGCAGCTCTTATCCAAATTCTTAATCAACTTGTTTTGTTTTGTGCCTGGGGAAGGTGGTGTGTTAAACAATGCAATTGGAATTCACAGCCCTGGGAAATTCTTTTTTAAAAACAGTGGTACATCTGAACTGGGTGGAGACTCAGAGTGACACTTAAGATAAAATTTAGCATGGCAGCAATTTAAAATTAGAAGCCTTTGATGAAAGATGAGACCTGTTTTAGGCCACTTGGTGAGCCCCACCTTTTAAAGGCAGGATTTGACTCCACCAAAGGACAGCACAGTCACGGGAGGACAGACTGTCTCCGCCCAGTAGGGAATGATTGTCTTTAACATGGTGTGTGGCCATGTTAAATAAAGCTGTGACCTTTGATTATCTCCCAAGCATTTCCACCCCTATACTGGCAGAAAGCCATGGGATAGTGTATATTTATCAGCAAGCTGTGGTCTAAATTCAAACATCATCTAAAGCTTGTAACAATAAGCATCTACTGTATCTACTGTACAGAGACTCTTTACCTGAGAGGTCTTATACATTATTGTTTCACGAAGTCCTAACTTAAAATAGTCCCTTCAATGTTTATTTAGATAACAGCCTACATCAGAAGTAGTCTATATTTTCTGTTTTCATATGATACAATCGCTCAAATGTCAGTATCAGTATATACAATCTTTATATTATCTCTTAAAAGCAAATTTTTTTAAAAAGAAAACTTATGAGTAGCAGCTTTTCATCTTGCTTCTGTAAAGTGAAAAGAGGAATACTTAAGATGTATAATTTTGAGAATGTTTTGATACCAGTTAATGATGGAAATATCCTTTGTCTTGGTTACATATGATGTTTATGTGACTACCTGTGTGTCAAAATTTATAGAGCAGTATGCTAAAAAGGGTGAATTTCACTGTATGTAAATTATACCTCAAGAAAGGCAGGTCAGAGAGAGAACTCTGCTAACTAGATGTGTGTGTCCTAGATAGAAATACTTTTATTTGTCTATGCTTTACATATAATTTTTTTTCTACTCTCAATTCTATTCTTGGAGAATGAATTCTATCTGCACTCCAGAGTGGGCCACCCTGCATGTCACAAAATCCAACCTTATAGGTACAGTTTATTGGACCAGGTTTAAACACCTAGTTGGTTAGTTTGGGTTTGGAACCAAGACAGACTAAAGTGGTAAGGTCGTGGAGATTTGGGACCAGAGTCAGAATGTGCTCTCTGAAAGCCAAGGTCAAGTGAGAGTTTTATAGCGAGTTGTAAAAATGAATTGAACCAAAATAAACCAGCAAATGAGAATGGAGACTGGAACAGGTATTGGAGAAGCACTTCACAAGAGTCCTTGCCTCTTCATGGAAAGAGAGACGAACACAGCACCCCAACGACTTTTCAGTTTCTCTGAGGCATAACTGAATTTGTGATGAAGTTCTCAACTTTCCCTTATAAACCTACTTTTACTTAATATAGCTGGCATGAGTTCTGGTTTCCATGAAAACACCAGAAGATTGCCCAATGATATTTAATGTTCTTCATCTCAAATTATAGGCAACTATCCAATTTTTGCTAGGATCACCTCTTTAATTCCTAAAACCCAAGGCTCTAGCAATGGGAAGGAAGAATAGAATCTTACAGAAGTCTGGGCTATTTCTATCAGCTCAGGGTGGACACCAAGTTCATGTGCAATTTTCCTTTGTTAAACTCTTTTAAATTGCACACAAATTTTATGTCCAACTGAAAATTTCAGACTTTTTTTTCCCCCTTTTAAATCAAGTACATTCTAAATAAGAGTTTGACACTTGGTCTTCATTTCTTCCCTCCTAATTATTATTTAGAAATGACTTTTTGCTTCCAGAAAAGGTGGAATAGAGTCATAGTTCTTGATTTTATCTCCTGATAGTCATAAAATTATTCTGTTTGTGGAAAATAAATATTTTATCTCTACTTTCACACTGGGTTTTTGCTGACTGGTATACTTTGTAAAAAACAAAACCAAAAAAATCCCTCCCTTCTGAAGATGGTAGTTTAGTTTAGAAAAGTAAATAGAGCCAACTTGAATTAAGTGCTTAAATAGGTACTGCCCAGTGCACTAAGAGCCTCGAATACATTATTTCATGTAATCTTGATAATCTTATGAAGTAGTTGGTATTATAATCACTTTACAGATAATAAATGTTAAGAGGTTAAATAAATTACCTATAGCTTCAAAGTAGTAGGCTTTAATGCCTGAATTTGAGACTAGACCTCCTTCAAAGTCAGATCTCCTAACCACTCCAAAGAGTATGTCACCAGATAATGTTTGGATTTTAATTATTTTTCCAAATCTCTTGTCTACTAGAGAGAACGTTATATTCGTGTTTAAGAAAATGTGGTACATCTTAAATAGGACCAGTACTAAATTTATCATATTATCTTTATAGGTTAATATATTGTGATACTCTAATGAATAATTTAAAAAGAGCATTTCTATTTATGTTCATGTGTGGGTATGAAGTATGTAATATACTTAGAAAACACTTACCTACTATGGGGTAGTAGAATATTTAGAGAGTTAAAAAAAAAACCAAGAAACATGGAATTATTCGTTATAACCAAACACATCATTCATTCTTTTTTTTTTTTTTTTTTTCGTAGAGACAGAGTCTCAGAGTGCTGTGGAGTCACAGCTCACAGCAACCTCCAGCTCTTAGGCTTAAGTGATTCTCTTGCCTCAGCCTCCCAAGTAACTGGGACCCCAGGCTCCTGGCTAATTTTTGATGCAGTTCGGCCCGGGACGTGTTTGCACCTGCAGCCCTTGGTATATGGGGCTGGTGCCCTACTCACCGAGCCACTGGCGCCGCCCACGTCATTCATTCTTTATGGCTTTTTGACTTGGCTTAAAGGTCAAATGAATATCTGTCAAAGTTTGAATGAAAGAGCTTTATTACTAATGTTATGGTATTTGGCTTTAAAATAGAAAAAAATGAACAAGGAAATCACTCTTTGGTTTTGGAAAACAAGTAGTATCTTCCACTGTAGATTCTGGACCTAGGAGGGAAGGAAACCAAAATTTAAGCAGCTCTACATGTCAGATGTGCCTCTGAATGCGGGTAGGATTAAGAGACTGAGGCATGAAGAAGCGCCCTTTTGAACAATCAACTGGAAGTCTGGGGATGTTCTAGAAACCTGTATTTGGGGAGTTGACTTTTAAAACAGTATCTGTATTTTCAGTAAATATTTTAATAAAATTTTTTTCTGGTTTCTAATAAAATTCTGTTTTAACTTTTCAAACATGCTAAAGGAAAACTTGTTTCAGGAAAACTAAAAGACAGAGCATGATGTTGCTTTGCGAGTGGGTGTGGTAGTTTCAGAGAAAAGGAGTAGCCAAGCCCTAAAGGGAAACAACAGTTCTAGGAAAGATTCAACTACTGTGCACCGCCTACATAGCCATTCATGCTCACCAAAAAATTTCTCCTCAAAGTTGTTGTCTCCACAAACATTCAATGAAATTTATTTTTCAAACTGTCCTTTTGTTACATTAGATTTAGGAGAGAAGATAATGTAAGTGGTTGGAACATATAACTTAGGCCTACCTCTTAATATTAAGAGGAATTCCTTGCTTATTGGAGAAGGGGAGTTTTTATTTTCAAATTTATTTTCTTTTTTAAAAAATGCCATTCTTCAAATGAACTCCATTTTACAGAAGAAATTTGATTATAATGGTAATTAAATCATTTGGCAATGGCCACAAACTGTAACTCAATGCTGCTTTGTTCCAATGTCAAAACAAGCCTCTTCCAATTGCTCTTCTCTGCTTGAGAAGATGTGACTTTTTTAATTCATATATTTCTCAAATAAAATATTATAATGATATTTAAAAATTTTTAAGTATATAAGGAAAAAAGAAAAAGAAAACAAATCCTTGGGTGCATCTGTATATTTTTTAATTCTCTTTAGGTCTATGAAAAATTAGTTCTTTAAAACCTGAAGTAAAATTTCTGGCTTAAGAAATCAAATTGAAACTGCAACATAAAATCCAACTACTCCCATATCCCCATACCAACCAAATGAACAAAACTAGCTAAAACATTTTCTTTTAGACTTAACACAACTTAAAGCAGTATATTTGAAAGACTCATTTTTTATATGAAAAACAAACAATTCTGAAATGAGACTGGGAGGCATAATGTGGCCTGGCTGTTAACAACCTTTGTCATTCTAGAGCTATCCCAGTGAGTTGATTCAATCCTCACAATTGTCATAACTACCCAGATTTGTAGAGAAACGTACCTGTGGATTCTTATCCTTTTTTTTCTCTTCTGACCAGCACATATTAGAATCCTAGGACAAATGAATGAGAGGGAAGCTGTGGACAAAGGTGCTTACCGTCATAGAAATGAACATTTCATTGTCAGGAAAATGATCCAAAGTGCCAGGATTTTTTTCCCATGAGAACAGAATATCTTTCCCCAGTGAAAAGGGTTGATCCCTGGTACAAAACATCTAACTTACTCTACTTTTAGAGTAGAGCCCAGTATTCTAACAAAGAAACACTGTACATGGCCAAAGCCCGCAACCCGCTCTATCCTGCCAGTCTCTCAAGCTATAGAAAGATGGGAGGACAGTGAACAGTGAGCCTTCTGTCTGTAGCTCACCGTCCTGGGGCCAGGGGGAACATATGGCCTTATCTACAGTGGACAAAGACTTAAATAAGGTGTATTCTGTCAGAGCAAATACAGGATCTTGCCTGTGATGTCCAAACACGGAGGATGGGGAAAAACATATCATGGCACAGCTTTTATGCAAGTAATTATACAAACCTACTAAAGCTCAATCAAAAAGTAAACATAGTTTACGAAGAACTCAAACAAAATCCTGTTACACAAATAATCCAAAGAAAATCTCACATTCGCTTCACACTAACGAACAACTTAGTAAGAATACCCATTCAATAAATTCATAGCCCAAAGCCTAGAAGAAAACAGATAACATGGTTAGAAACAAAGCGAAGGCCAAACCAGCAACAGGAAGAAGGTGGTCAGTGACAGACAAGACATGAGGTGTCTGATAACATCAGGGATAACATCAGGGATTTTCTAATTAGCAACATAGTGGAAAAGCTTGTGATACTTGGAGTGTATATGAATGAAAAAGATGAGGAAAAGTTTTATTTATTTATTATTATTACTATTTTTTTTTTTTTGCAGTTTTTGGCCAGGGCTAGGTTTGAACCCACCACCTCCGGCATATAGGGCCGGTGCCCTGCTCCTTTGAGCCACAGGCGCTGCCCAAAAGAGTAGTTTTAGAGAATCTAATAAATATAGAACAGAGCTAAAGCTAATTCAACATAAGGGTAAGTGGTGCTTCTGACTAGGAAACCCAAAATATGAAACAGAATAGATAACTGAAGAGAAACTCTAGAAAATGAATAACTGAATTAGTATATTAAAAGAACACAATATGTTCCAGGAAATTTTGAATCAGAACATGAGTCTAAGACGTGTCCTACTTAAGCTGATAAAGTTTTAAGATTAAGAAAAAATGCTTTAGGCATCCAGGCATTGAGAAGCCGTCTAAGGAAAATCAGAGCAGTAGCAATTCTTAAATGTGGACAAAACTCCAAAAATACAAAATTCACTAGACCTGTGCTGGATGGAGGGGAAAGACAACTAGCAAAACACACAAATTCAAATCAATAAAAGTGAAAATTTATGAACGAAAAAGCTGTGGTAAAAGGACTGGCTGTAAGCATTTAATACTCTTCTAAGTTGAATGAATACTAAACAATCCTAAAGCTTATGAAAATGGTGAGAATGTGAATGTATAAATCTAGACAGGAAGTCAGAGGGGAAATAGAAGGGGACTTGAGGACGCTCATGGCCTCACCTTTTGTTGAAAGCAGGGAGTTGATTGACACCATCTAAATTAAAACATGCAGTTAACAAATTACGCTAGTCTCTGAACTGGCTTTCAGAATTCTCTTTAAAAAACATTAGAGTGCTCTTTTTAGAAATATACCTGCGATTTTAAAATATTTATTTTATTTTAACAATTTTTAAGATTTACTTTATTTTCTTCCATTCATTTTAGATTTAATTAAACGTAATACTCTTTAGATTAAGATTATTACCCAGATGAGTCCATTCTTTGAAATGTCTCTTTCTATGTCTGCCATCAGTGTACTCTTCTGTGTGCACACGTGTGGGTCCACACATGTATTGACACCCTTCTGGATTGAGGTCTGCTTTGATAGTCTTCTAAAGTTAATTATGATTCTTTCTGGTGTGTGGATTGGGGATAGTTTTTTTCTTCTTTTTGTTCTTTGCACTTTTCTGATTGTTTTGATTTTTTATATTGAGGATATTTAGTTTTTATAAAAATAATCAAGTGATATTTGTATCTTTTTTTCAAAAAGAAAAAAGATAAGGTAAAAGGAGATCGGAAGAAAAGGTGTTCCTTTATTAATATATTAAACATTAGGGATGTGTGAATAAACATTTTCAACTTTTCTGGGTTTTTACAAGCCAAGAATGAAAATACTTAAAGAGCTTAACATTTGATGTCTAGTTTTCCTCTTACCTTAGCTAAAAGATATGTATTAAAGATATATAAGGCTTCTTTTAGAAAAAATAAAAAAAAATTAACAATGTAGTTTGTGCCATCACTTATGAGGAAGACAGTAAGAAAGGTCTTTATATATTATATTGAAATATTGTCAAAAAGCATACTCACTGATGATCAAGATGCTCATGAGCTTTATTCTGTAAAAAGTCTTGAACCCTCCATTAGAGGGTCAGACAGTGACTTCCATTTATTTTAATAAGTTTTATGATCTAATATGTAAATCCTCAGGCAATTTGAAGGGAGAAATACAGACCCTACTAAGGAGCAGATACATTGATTGCAGTGGAAGAAAAAGAAAAAGCTGACTTTCTGACTAAGGGGGCAACTAAGCAAACTTTAAGTGAAAAAATAAATAAAAACAAACAAACAAACAAAAAACACAACAAAGAAATAAGATCCAGAAAAATACTGTGGATTGAGAGGACTTGCTATGGGGCAAATATTTCTACTCACTTTTGTAGTTCTTAAGCAGCAAAAACTGTACAAAAGAATACAAAATTATATAAATGTAATTATGATCCTGAGTCATTTTGAAAAAAATGCATGTTGTGCATTTAAATTAAGAATTCAGAGGAATTTAAAGTGTATTTTGACATAATCATCAAGATAATTAATTAAAAAATTAAATTAATCAAAGGAATTTTTTTTTTAATTTGGGTAATGAGAAAATAGCTCCATCTCCAATGATACCAAGCAAATGTCATATTTCTCTAATTCTGCAGTTTAGCACAGAGGCACATAGCACGTCTCTGTTTCTTTCTATAGACAGAGTGGTAATCTTCACATAAATAATTTCCTTTCTTTTTAGGTTCTTAAGACAGCAAGTGAGTGCAACATACTCCCTCACTTCTGTAGTTTAACAGCCTACATTCTCCAGAGGGGGAAAATGATTACATTCATTACCTGAGTTTTGTGGAACTATAAATATTACTGTAGAAAGCCTTAATTGGCTGTGGAAACTTGAAGAAGTGAGTGCACAGATGCTGTTTATTTTTTCTTCAACTCGTTCCACCTGTGTGTCACACCATGTGCTGCTGAAAAAGGAAGACATACCCTGGTGAAAATGGATTTATAAGAACCTTTCTGGAGTTCTCAAATCCAGTAGTAACAATATCTTTCTACTGCCTGTTGGATTAATGCTTCCATTTGTAATGTTCTGTAGCCATTTCGGAACAGATATTTAACATTTAACAGTTTGAGAGTTGGCAAATAGTCCTAGCATTTTTCCATTGACGTCAACAGAGAAAAATGTCGTCCTCAATAAGATCTGTTCAGTGAAACCCGTTTGTCAAAATCGTTGTGGGATCTGGGGCATATCTTGCCTCACAAATAGCTTATCACGTAGACATGTGGTTGAAAAGAGCATTTAATGATTGCATGATATTGAAAGTAAAAAAGAAGTGTCTCATTTTATAAAACAAACTTGGAAATAAACTTTGACTCCTATGCAGTGAGGAATCAGGGCTTCTGGGTTCTAACACCTGCCCTTTTCTTTAGTGGTTGATGACCTTGGAAAGATTATCCCATGATTCTGTGCTAGAATAGATTGTCTTGACAGTTGTGGAACTATAAACATTGTTGATCAAATATGTTTTTGATCAGAGCAGTGCCCTTGGTCACACTGCATTTAGAACAATAATTGCAGCAGCAATGTGGACAATATAGTTGAAGAAAGATAGGTGAATTGGGAGGTTGATTAGGAAGAGCCCAGCTGGTAGTTTATGTGAGGCTCAGTGAAGCACTGAACTGTGTGATGGGGAATCAAGAGGAGTGATCGAGTCCAGGGGTATTTTGAAGTTAAAATTTGGCAGAAGTTGGTAAACACTGATGTGACGATGATGAAGAAAGTAGAACCAAGAATTTAGCTTGATTGGGGTAGGGTAGGGATTGTGTAAATGCCAATTCTATTGTAATATGATGATGTGGATTAAAATAAATATATTTTTGCATAACCTGAAATGCCCTTGAGGTATTCATGAACCATCTACTAGAGGTGGTTAAAAGGTGTGAGAATAGTAGAGAGAGAATGAGCGTAGACAAAAATTTTGATGGGAGACTTCATTTATAGGCAGATGAGAAAGAACCAGTGAAGAAGGAAAAAAGACGGGCGACTCAGGGACAATCCAAGGGTTAAGCTCAGAAGGAAAGAGTGGGAGAAAACTAAGATCAGAGACAAAGTCTTTGATCTTCAGGGAGAAAAACTTCTTTCTCCAAGGTGGAAGGAAAGGAGAGGAGAGTATGGATTTACATCAGTTCAAGATGAGAGTCAGAAAATACCCAGAGATCATTCTATAAAGCTTTATCATTCTATAAAGCTTTATCGTTCTATAAAGTTTGTTATGTGGAGGCATCTGGTTCCCTCATAAAGGATGTACTTGAAATCACTATACATTTCACTGTTGAGCCCCCGTTTTCAGTATTTCCCCATTCTTCATCTGTAGATTCTCAGCAGGCCTAGTGCCATTATTGGAATATCCAGAGTAAGCCAACTGTGCTGAGTGTAGTTGAGGAAATTGTTGGTGATTTCTTTAAACCCTCATGTGTCTTGTTTATTCCTGAAAGGAGAGAATTGAAGTCAGTACCAAAATGCTCAAGAACATCAGAATCATAATTATAGTTTCTGAATAAATTAGTATTCAAAAGATCACTTCAAAAAAACCCGATTCCCATTATAAAATCTGTTTCCTTAGAGATCTTTTATGTGTGGTGGTGGTTGTTGTTGCTGTTTTGAGTGTGAGTGTTTTTCTTTTTTTTGTTTGGTGAAAATTTTATCCCAGTCTACTAGATTGAAATTCCCACCAATAAATATTTTAAGCATCCTTTCTTTTATATGTGATTAGGCCCCTTTTACTATATGTGTATTTTTTGAATCTTCAGAATGATCTCAAAAGGCTTTCAGTGTAAAATAATAATTGAAGGTCAATCAGTTCTTGTTAGTTACTGATATGTTTCCAGGCACTTTTCCCGTTTTTCCACAACATTTATAGTAACACAGTTCATCTGTAAATGGGCTCTATTTAAACAGTTCAGTTTCTGGTTTGGTAAGCTATGTTGGGAGAGAGAATACATCCTCTCTTAAAGCTTAACATAGCCGTAGATTCTTTTTAAGTAACAGATATTGAAACTATTGTTTTGGTTTTTCTTTTTTTGGTTTGAAACTGTTCTTGTGGCCCAGGTATTTACCCATTTTGAAGTAAAATAATCTTCAAGTCAGCATCAGCATGTCTCCCTACATTAAAAGATTGATGTTGGCTATTGACGTTTTTTGAGTTAACTGAATTTATTGTGTCTCAGTTGGTTTTCATACTTCTCTAGTGCAATCTGTGTTCTGTTAAGTAGAATCTCACATAGAAAGAGTATAACATAGATAAATAGCTATAGGTAGATTTTACAGAAAGAGATCGGAAACTCATTTATCCAAAAATAATAATAAAAATACTAAAATCACTAAGCCTGTTTTCTCACTTGTTATTTTTGTACATCATGAATATTATTGAGAAAAATAATGACATTTCATTCATCTGGCTTCATGTAATTTCTAGAATTTCTTAAAGCTAATGTGAAAGTTTATAAATTGAAATGTCTAATTTTCTGTCAACTTAGAGGATGAATTATTAGCTATTTTTAACTCCCTACTGAAAAGAATAACTTGAATAAAAGAAAGTATTTTAATGTAAATTGAAAGATTGTGATTAATTCCCTTCTATTATTGTAAAGCCTTTTTCAAGTTAGCACTCTTTATATTCAGGGGCTAAGTCACATGAACAGTTAGTTATCTTTTTTCATTTACATTAAAATGTGAATGTATATTTTTCTTTTTTTTTTTTTTTTATTTCTCCAAGATTTTATGCCCTAAATCTTTTCAGTTATCTTAGTGGCATTTTCTCTAAGGCAACTTTGAAGCAACCTGACCTAAAAGTTTCTATAAATATACTTTTCTTAGAAAATATGAGGGAAACATGGCAGGTGGCAGAAAGTAGATACCCAGTGTCTGTACGGTGTTACTGGGCATGTGGCCCATTTGAAAGCCAGAGTGTGTCTCCCAGTGAGAGGGAGGGATGCGGAACAGCTTGTTGTCATCAGAAGACAGACTGACCCTAGAAGGCAAGTCACCTGTCGCTAAGTCTGGACAGTCTTTTTACCTCTCTTCTTTTCCAAAATCAAGTTCTGTTCCCAAACAAGAGCCTATGTATATAATAACCTTGGTTAGAGTAGAACTTGGGTTGGTAATTGCTTTTCGTTTCTCTTTTCAGACCCTGAAATCTTGATTTTGACATTGGCCCAAACTTTCAACATAAATACACTTCACTGTCTTAGAATTCTCTGCCTATGTGTCCATTCTAGAAACTGCGGTTCTTTCATTTTGATTGTTTTCCATATTTTTTTTAGTGTCAAAGGTAATTCCGTACAGCTGATATAAAATAAATACTGGATACAAATATAGCCTATGATAAAAATCAATGCCCAGAAACATGGTGAAAACTGAATGCTCTCTGTTGAGTATTTCACCATTGTTGGATGCAAGCATTTTGGTTAAGAGCATGTTACATGAAGTCGGATCCAGCGATGTATTCCAGATCAGTCACTTTCTAGCTTCATGATTTTTCTGCAACTTACCAGCACCATGTCACATTTTATAATTCCCAAATGGAGATGATGTCTTCCTTCTAAAGTGTCTGGCCGGATTAAATAGCACAATGTTCATAAAGTGGCCAGCAGGGCTAGTGCTTAATAAATCTTACCTATTACTTTAAATGTCAGCTATGTGGCAAATCTCCTCAGAGCACAAAGTCCTGTTTGGAAGTGGGCCACTTTGATGTCTCTAAGTCAGCTCTTCAGCTAGGGGAATGTGAGTATCCCGTTAAGGACACTGAGGTAAATCAAAGGCAAAGGGAACAGGCTAGGCTAATTTTCAAAAAACCCGAGTCTCATGTGGTTGACTCTTTGTATCACCCATGTGGTCTCTCAGAAGCTGATCGGTCTTGCAAAGAAAACAAACATAGTAAGAAGGAAGTGTCTGGACAAAGAGGTAGTATTGGAGGCTAAAAATGTAATGATGGTAGAACTAAGGAGGATAAATTCTTATACCATGATGTATGTGCTTGTAAGTACTAGGCTTGACTATCCTTTTATATGGATCCTCATTGATGGATCTCAGGGAGGATAAGCATTTAGATTTTATACTTATTATTAAATCTGACACACTTTCCCAATGGTTGAGAAAGTTTGCCACTTGGACGTTAAATAAATCTGCTTATTATTTATAAGCGTATAGCCTATTTGTGTGATATTACAGGTACTATCCTCTCTGTACTATCATGTCTCTGGATAAATAAGGCAATTGGAATACACTATACATCAGGTAAAAACTTTGAAAGTTCTCTGTATTTTTATTTAGAACAAACTCTGGTATGCTTTTAAAATCTTTTCTTCACACAAATGTATTCCCTTCTTCCTAGTCTTAGGCTTTTTGTTGCGAATCGCATGCTGTATTACCTTCAAGAATAGAAATAAGACATAATGGCTACCACAGCAAAAACCATGCTTTTCTGTTATAATAAGAAGAAAAATAGATAAAATTGTCGAGTTCCTTTTGCTGCAAACACTATATGCTTTAATGCATGTAAGCATAAAATAACTACTGGTCTTTTTTTTATAAAAATAATGGCTAAAGAGGTCAAATGGCTTCACTATGAACAGTAAATGGTGGAGCAAGAACTCCACCAAGCTTGATGAGGACTTTCTGGATGTCAAACATTTTTTGTGAATTTTTCTCAGATTATCTAAGGCTTAATTATTGCATTGTTTCTAGACTGCATTCATTTTTACATTCTCTACCCAATTCTTCCTTATACTTATTTGTGCCATTCTAAGTCTGAACACTTTTCTAGTTCATAGAGAGCATCACTTCTCACAAAACTCAGGTAGCTTTTATTCTTTTGTTCTTCATCCTGGGAATAATTACTTAAAACCTTCTCCTAGAAAGAGTGATAACATTATCTTAAAATCTATTTGATTATAGAGAAGGGAACATCATAGCCTTATTTTTTATAATTTAATATTTTGATTATCCTGTAGAGAGTTATATGTAAACATGTGGAAACTTACGGATCCCTTAGTCTTACACCTTTAATTTTACAATAGGGGTGATTCATCTAATGACAAGGTTTGATGTGTACCTCCTGATGTCAGCAAATTGTGTCAGCTATTTTGAAATTGTGGAGAATTGTGAGCTAAGCTTCACAGAGTGAAGTTATAAACAAGAAATAGGGATATATATTACATGAATAGGAAAGTTTTTGGTCTTTTTTCAATTATTTTTTATTTTCTTTTATCAATGACAAGCAAAACTGTGCATATTGATGGTGGTCAAAATGGTGTTTTGAGATTTGTATACATTGTAGAATAGCTAAATCAAGCTCTTTAACATATGCCTTACCTCACTGTACTTGTGTGTGGGAGGGAGGGGTGAGAACACTTAAAATCTACTCTCTTAGCAATTTTCCATTATATAATATGTTATTACTGAATGTATTTGCTTTGAGATATACCAAAAAGCATTAAGTATTTCACACATCTAAATTATAAAGACTCAGCGCCTGTGGCTCAACAGGCTAAGGCACCAGCCACGTACACCTGAGTTGGCGGGTTCGAATCCAGCCTGGGCCCGCCAAACAACAATGACAGCTGCAACGCTGCCGGGCGTTGTGGCAGGTGCCTGTAGTCCCAGCTACTTGGGAGGCGGAGGCAGGAGACTCGCTTGAGCCCAGGAATTGGAGGTTGCTGTGAGCTGTGATGTCATAGCACTCTACCGAGGGTGACAACTTGAGGCTCTGTCTCAAAAAAAAAAAACAAAAAAACACACACATCTAAATTATAAAGTTTAGAAATGTCAGGTGTTACTGGGAGGTATAATATTATTCCCCCTACATAACAGAATATTAGATCTAAAATTTTCTAGTATATTTGGGGCCTGAACATGTATGATACTCATTCCTTGGCTCTGGTCTGCCTCTCTTGTTGTTTGATCTTAATGCCAGGGCATCTTATTATTCTATTAAAAGACTATCATGTACTTGTTATGTATATGCTCTCCCAAGCCTTGGGAAGACAGTGATAGGAAAAACAGAACTTACACTGCAGTAGTTGAAGGAGGAAGGGCTAGATAATAAGTCAATAAACAAGTAGACCCAGGAAGATTAGTTTTAGCTCTGCAAGCTTAAGGAAACAGGCTGATATTTGGTGAGTAACTAGCTGCTGATGGCTGATTTAAAGAAGCTATCAGGGAAGCATTTATGCTATCAGGTTATCAGGGAGGGCTGGTACGAGGTGTCCAGAGCAGAGACCTAAATGTTGAGAACATTGGGAGTAGAGATTTCACCCAGTGAACAACCAGCACAGTCCCTAGAGAGTGGTGTGAGTGAGGAACGCACGGCTGCCAGTGTGACATGAACATCACAAGGACTAGGGGATTTGAAATAATGCCTGGGATGGATGTTACCTGAGCTCAAAGGCTGTATAGGACAGGAAAAGGAATTTAGATGTTGTACTGTGTGTGCTGGGAAGCTGTTGGAGGGTTTAAAGATGGGAATGAAATAATCCGATTTCATTTCACAAAGCTCTCTCTTGCTGCAGTATAGCAAAGGGATTATAGGAGAACAGAATGGAAGTGGGGAAAACGGATTATTACAGGAGCAAAAGAAAAAAAATGATAGTGATTTGGGTGTGGGCAAGGGCAGTAGAGAAGGAGAGAACCTAAGTCTCATCTTCAAATGGTAAACTGGACTTTTTTAAGTGACTGAACTCTATATATGTACAGTGTAAATATATAAAGAATGTTGGACATTCAGAACTTTAGGAGAAGAGATGGATTTAAAGGAAAGGGATTCCTACTCCATGTACTGTGCCAGCATTACTAGAGGTGATTGAAAGTCAAGGGGTGACATCATTAGCTAGAAAAAAAGAGACTTTCCTTCTCATCTACAGCCTGAGTCTCTCCTATTGAAGAGAGGTAATATTGAAAATTAAAAAGTAATAACTTCACAGAATAACTAATAGAAGTTAAAACCTTTTACGGTGAAGGAAATAGGAAATTCTGATTGGTACTTCAGAATATCAAGTAACATGTCTTAATCTTCCATGTGGGCTCATTACTAACCTCTGATGAATTTTTTTCTGTTCCTTAGGAAGCCATACTCTTGAGTTCAGAAAGATTTCTTTCTGCATCTTGTCTTGAGTTCAGAAAAGACCCTACTTTTATATCATCTCTCAGCATGTTTCAACATTCCTAAAAGTATTGTAGACTTCAGATTAAGGTGAATCTGACATCTGAGAGGCCAAGTTCAAGTTTTGTGGCATCTTATTTCATACATGTGTGCTCATTTATTCATTTATTATATCACTTCTACGTGAAAGGTATTATGCTAGGTGTTTGGAAATTGGAAAGGTATCACACAGTCTTTTGAATGAGCTCTTTCTAGTTTGTAATAATGGATACATTTACAGGATCGTAGCCACCCAGGTCCATTTCGGATCAACAACCCCATGTTCTGTCTGTTCTCTTTTACAAACCGCTACACGATGGCGCTGGCTGAAAGCCTTTCTAATCATCAGCTTATCTGTAACTTGTGAAAACGTGACAAGATATTTGTGGTCTGATTGGGGATTGACCACATCCTGTGGTTAACTGTTATTTTTTGCTTTCATTTGATGTTTCAATTGACTTACTTGTAATAAGAGGCAAGCATTTATGCTTTAAAAATTTGAATTAATATACCTTTGTGTATCACAGGGGTATTTTTATATCTGATGTTCTGTTACAGTATATATTTTCTAGTTTTGTTCTTAAGATTAGGAACCTGCATTTCTTTCATCATGCACAAGCTATAATACTTAGACACTTACTTTGTCCTCGTTGAGAGGATGAATGGGCAAATGATTGGAAGGACAGTAGTTTCAAATTGCCCTTTTAAAGGAAAGTATTAATAATAAAAGTTATTCATATTTCTACTTTTCTGTTTTAACGGTTTTCATATTTGCATCTTCCCTTTCACAGATTGTTTAATTCAACTAATGATTATTGAACTACTCATATGTCTTAGGTGATATGTCAGGCCACATGTTAGGGGTACAAAAGCGAGTAAGGCACGGTTGTTGCCTTTTTTTTTTACCTTGAGGTTCAGTAGGAGACATACACATGTAAGCAGGTGATCTCAGTGTCATGTGAAATCTCAATCAAGCAAGTACAACATGATGAAAGAGCACAGTAGATGGCTTTTCGAGAAAAATTTCTGGAGGAAACTTGGGTTTTTTCTTGAAGAATGTATAGGCTGAAAGATGTCTACACATTACTGGCAAGGAATTCCATTAAAGATGCATGGAGAAATACGCAGCTAACAAAAGTCTAAGGCAATTTTTGTGAAACTAAAAAGCTAGAAAGCTCAGGAAGTCCATGCAGGTTAACAGAAGGTCCATGTATGTTGTGGTCAGGACTTGAAATTGTATATTCCAGGCCATTCAGTATTACCTGTTTGAACCCAATAAATTTGCTTCAATATAATGAATTCTTAATATAGAAAATATTTTATAAATGAAAAAGTAGATATTTAAAGCTATAAATGGTAGTTTAAAAGAAACTGCATGAGGAGTTTCTATTGCATAGATTCATTAAGGAATTTCTAAATCCTATCTAAACACTATCACAGTCTGTTATATCTTTTCTTTTCCTTTCCTTTCCTTTCCTTTCCTTTCCTTTCCTTTTTCCTTTCCTTTCCTTTCCTTTTTCCTTTCCTTTCCTTTTTCCTGTTTCCTTTTTCCTTTTTCCTTTTTCCTTTTTCCTTTTTCCTTTTTCCTTTCCTTTCCTTTCCTTTCCTTTCCTTTCCTTTTTCCTTTCCTTTCTTTCATTAAGGAATTTCTAAATCCTATCTAAACACTATCACAGTCTGTTATATCTTTTCTTTTCTTTTCTTTTCTTTTCTTTTCTTTTCTTTTCCTTTCCTTTCCTTTCCTTTCCCTTCCCTTCCCTTCCCTTCCCTTCCCTTCCCTTCCCTTCCTTTCCTTCCTTTCCTTCCTTCCTTCCTTCCTTTCTTTCTTTTTTTTTTTGCTGCAGGCTGGGTTTGAACCTGCCACCTCTGGTATATGGATCCAGTGCCCTACTCCTTGAGCCACAGGCGCTGCCCTGAAATGCTTTTCTTTAATTTTTTAAAAATATTTTTCAGATTAA
>CAUYRH010084083.1:0-12136 GCA_963574655.1 Perodicticus potto
AAGAATCTGGACTCCATGGGGGACAGACCTCCAGACCTCAGGGTGAGAGTGGAGGGGAGTGCTGGGAGTTCCAACTTGCAGGTAGAGAATATATACAGTTTTTATACAGTTTTATGCCTGGCAGGAGAGTGCTGTGGCACCTTAGTAGGGGAAGGAGGTCCAGTTTTTAGAGGGTCTCTCCTGTGGAGTAGAGTGGGAGGATATCTGAACTCTGCTCGCTGGTTTGCCTGGAGGTATAGCGTATAGTGCCAGGCGCTCTTATGGGGGAGGGGACTCCTGTCCGCTTAGTGATGTGCTCTGTACCTTTTATTTGTATCCTTGGGGTCGCAGGTCACTCCAGCAGGGGTGATGTGCGTTCTTCGACCTTCTCTTTTGGCTCAGTTCCAAACCGTTGGCTTTCTTGCTAAATTTCTGTCCTTTAACTCTCCTTCTGGACAGGAGCATCTGCAGAAAGCTGGCTATAGACCACCATCTTGGCTCCACCCCTAAATGTTTTTATTTTTGTGTTGTATTTTATTTTTCTTGTATCATTACAGCATTTGTCATCTGAATTTGCAAATAAAAGAACATTGTTAGATTTTAATTATCAGTTTTTCATAAACTTTAATATGCAAGTAGTTATTTGACTATCCTCTTAAGCATGAATATTTAATTAAAACACTTGTATGCATACAGACAAAGAGACAGATTTCCTTTTTTTTGGCTACTACCCAAGTAGACTGTATGGTGTGCTATAGTCAGAAATGCAACAAAACCAAAGTAAAAAATGTTTAACCAATTAAAGTCATGGGCAGAGATTTTATTTTAATTACAATGATCATTCTTTTAACAATAAATTGCCTATGAAAAATGGAACTAATTTTTATATGAATAATAGGTATAAGTGATATCTGTGTAATATCCAACTTTCTGCATAAACTTTTCAAGTATATTTCATAGATCATTACCCATCCTGCAAGTACACCCATCAGATGATATGACTCCTTGATGAATGAGTTAAATATTTTCTTTAGTGTTTAAGAGCAGTGGTCAAAATCAAGGATTCTAAAAGTAGACTACCTTACTTTAAAACTGCTTCTACTACTTAATATTCATGTGATTTTAGGCATGTTACTTTGACTCTCATTGCCCCAACTCTGAAGTGAAGATGATAAAAAATAGTATCTACCTCATAGAGTCACTGAGATTAATAAATTATATATAAATATGTGTGTGTGTATATATATATATATGTATGTACGTGTGTGTGTAGGCAAGCGCGTATAACTCTAAAAAGTGTTTGGCACATGAAGTATCAGTATTACCTCTTATTATTATTCAACTTCATGAAGTTATTATATTAGGGAAAGTTAAAAATAGTCACTTCCTAGTCTCATGGGAAAGGGAAAAATAGTATATGGGTTTTAAATAATGCAAAAGTTGACTGTTTTCATTTGAAACATGAGGACAATTTATTTCCATTAATGGCACCTAAACTTTAGAAAGTGTTAAGCTCTGTTCTTTAAAAGGATAACATATTGCCACCTATGATGAATGGTATAGATCTGTGGCTTCCAATATGGTAGCTATTAACCACATGTGGCTATTGAGCACTTGAAGTGTGGCCAGTATGAATTGAGATATGCTATTAAGAAAAAATAGATATTATATTTTGAAGACAACATGGAAATAAAAGGAAAGTAAAATATTTTGTTAATATTTAATATAGATTACATAGTGAAATAATATTTCATTGAACCAATATTTATATATTAGGTTAAACAAAATATACCTTTAAGAGTTTTTAATCATTTTGTACTGTGGCTACTGGAAAATCTAAAATTACATTTGAACTTGCTTTGCCATTTCTATTATCCAAGACTGATTTAGACCCTTGCTACTCCAACTGTGATCTGTGAACCAAAAATATCACCCAAGTGTTTATTTAAAATGCATTAATGTATGTTCATTTTATGGAAAGAAAAAAAAACCTATTAAAACTGTAATGCTCAATACATACTATGGCAAAAGATAAATTCAAGTCAGGTTTGACTTCTCCAATAATAAAAGTTGCTCAGTGTGGTTACCATCAGACTCTATACACTTCTGATAATGGTGAACTACAGCTTGAGCAATGTTGACCAAAGTGTCCACTTGTATTGCGTCACATTCAGTTTCAATTTCCTCCCAAAGCTCTTCCCATGTAGCCATTTTCTATAATACACCACATCCTTTAAGATCCCCCATATGTAGAAGTCAAGAAGTATTAAATCAGGAGAATGTGGGTGATATTCAACTCCACATTTTTATCCTGTCCATTGTCCTGACAGATTTTCATCACAGTAGTATCTCATGTCTTGATACGAGTAATAATCTTCCTATTAAAACTTTTCATTTTGCTGTTTTAAGAGTGTGCCATATACTTGTTCTGCTAACTCCCATCTGATATGCATGTTGTTTGGCAGACTTCTGTGTGAACGTGTAAACTGTTTCAACACCATAGCAAACGAAACGGGACTTGCTTGCTCCTATGTGAGGCTTCCTACTGGATCTTCCCTTACACACGTGACACACAGTGCCATATGGCTTAAACTTATCACATATGCGTGCAATTGTTAGGCATGTTGGAGGTTCTGTTGTCATTGTGCTTCTACAACATTCTTGAATTTTTTTTTTGCACTTTACATTCATATTTTATTGCTACATTAAAAACGGAAATAAACTATAAGAAGCTGCAAAAGCATGAAATCTCGTGAAAATTATGAAGCAATGGAGGCACCCATTGTAGAAGGTTAAAACTGGCTCATCTAGTAGGACGTGTAAGTACTACAAATCATCAGTGATGAGACTGACAGCGGGAGTTTTAAAATGAACCTAAGTGAACATTGGTTATCCATAAATTATTAGCCAAGAAGTATAGGTAAGAACACATCACAAGAAGCCTAAAATCTCTAAACACACAGGTTTACAAAAAACAAGCCTAAAACTAAGGCTCTCAGGCAATGTTGATATTTTTCTTGCGAGAAGATCTCCATTTTATGATTTGTGGACAGCCTCTTTCTCCTGCTGGATAGTTTCCTGAGAAGGGAGTGTATTTTTTTCTTCAGTAGTAGTTTTCTTCTGTTTTGACTTGTCAAACTTCTCCACTTCTGACAAGTCTGGCTTATCACTCATCTTGACTTAGAGAAAGACTTAACGCTTGAAGACTCGCAAAACACCGACCACCTGGACAAGCCCTCCACTTGCTCTGGACGCGCTTCAACATTCTTGAATTTTAAATACCAGTTCAAAATGGCCTTGGGCTCCTCAAATGACGATCATATTTCTACTATATTATTCATTTACTGTCCTGCTTGTTGCATGGTTACACTAGACTTGATTTGATTAATTAATTGCTCTTTTGAGCAAAGGTTATAGTACATATTGCTACCACAATTCAATTCAACTTCTAAACATAATACATACATACCATCGCTTAAAATATATACAAATTTCGTGACACCACGAGTAGAACTTCAGGTACCTTCCCAGAACATTTTATTAGTTCATGACATTTAACAAGAACTCTAGGTGATTTCAGTGCACATGATAGTTTGAGAAGTACTGCATTCATTAGCCTAAAGACACAGATTAGCTACTATGATATGATAGGTTCTAGTCCTAAAAACCTATATATGATTCAAGGACCAATGTGTGTCTTTTATAGGATGCTCTTCCTAGAAACCAGATGACCTGAATTTCCATTTTTAAAAATATCTTTTATTTTTGTTGTTTTTTATGAAAAAATTTATTTATGATTTCCTCATTATTGAGGACAAAAGCTGGTGGTTTTCTAATAGCATGCAACTCCTTATGTAACAGGGCTTTGTTAGTGATCCAACAGTTATGGGGTAGGTTGAAGGCTGAGTTTTTCAGGAAAGCTGGCCTTCTGAATTATTGCAACCATGTACTTTTTTTGTGTGATAGTCTCACTATGTCGCCCTCAGTAGAGTGCTGTGTTGTCACAGCTCACAGCAACTTCTAACTCTTGGGCTTAAGTGATTCTCTAGCCTCAGCCTACCAAGTAGCTGGGACTATAGGCGCCCATCACAATGCTTGGCTATTTTGTTTTTTTCACGGTTGTTATTGTTGTTTACCTGGCCTCGACTGGGTTCCAACCCACCAGCCTAGGTGTATGTGGCCAGCACCTTAACCACTGTGCTACAGGCACCAAGCCACAACCATGTACTCTTATTAAATAAAGTAGGTAAATTCATTCAAGTTCTTATTAGATAGTCAATTATGTTTGAAAAATCAAATATAATTTTCCATATAAAATGAGAGTGAAACATCTAATTACATATTTGTCCATAGTAGGTATGCTAAAAGCTTATACTGATTTGAAATTACTAAGAAAAAATGCTGAATGAGATAAGAATTATACTTCAGAATTAAAAATTCAAGAAATTTAATCAGAGAAATCAGGGGATTTCCATAAGATAAATGCAAAAGAGAAAGAAAGCCCAGAGATGCACCCAACATCAAAGTTATAGGAATAAACATATGTGAGAATTGTGTTAAATTGGAAATGTGTTAAAATTGGAAATGATGAACACTGAAAGGAAGGCAGAAGAATCTTTTTTGGTGTGCTATGTATTAGACAATCTTAAGAATGAGTTACCCAAAGGGACTTTACCTAACAAATGCCAAGAGTTTAACCTAATTCTTTGTACCCTTAATGAACCTGAAACAATAATAATAAAAAAGGATGTGTTACATAATTAAAAGTACCTGGAAAGATGGGCAGTGCTTGTGGCTCAAAAGATTAGGGTGCCGATACCAGAGGTGGTGAGTTCAAACCTGACCCCAGCCAAAAACTGCAAAAAAAAAAAAAAAAAAAAAAAAAAGAAAGAAAGAAAAAAGATAATAATAATAATAAAAGGACATGGAAAGAGAGCAAGCTTGGCTGGAGACATGAGATATTTCAGCAGAGTACTGGAGATAATTAATACTGTCAAAATTTAGCAAAGAGAATAGATATTGATAAAAAAGGTAATAATATTTAAATTATATGATGTAATTAGAGGCTCCAATTTCTACTTTGTCCAGCATAAAATCCTAGGTCTCAAAACTTAACTTTAGTATAGAATTAATTTTTAACAAAAATAGCTATTAAGGTCATGAATGCTGCATGATTAATGTACCATATGATTGTATGAACCATATCATTGCCAGAGTAAATGTATCATGTAATTACATGAATAAATTACATGCCAGAGTAAATGTATCATGTAACTACATGAATAAAATTACACAATTAAATATGAGCCTCTGTGTACTTTAACTGATTTTTATGGAGAAAAATGAGTCAACACCTACCAGGTGGGGTCATCCCACTCTTGTATGTACAATCAGTTAAATTTCCTCACTTACCAGATCTCATGTCTAGAATTGCTGGATTTGGAAAATAAAAATACAGGATACTAAGTCTAATTTGAATTCCATATGAACAACAGATAATATTTTATTATAAGCATGTCATGCAAAATTTGTTTTTTTTTTCCCTCTGAAATTCAAATTTAAATGGGTGATGTGAATTTTATCTGGCAACCCTATCCCTGTCCTTTTGCTATCAAGATGTCTTTTATCAACCCATTCTCTCCAAATCAGAATTTTCTACATTTCCCTCATCATGGCCCAAATGGGAAATACTAGATTCACTCATTGGTTAATAATGACAACTTTTCTGAAATAGACACATAAAACAAAGATGCTAATAATGACTTTTCCATATTGACAAGAAAATCCCTATCTGCATATTTCTGGTCAAAATATCACATTTTATGTAGAAATGGTGATATGTCTCTTTTATTCATTTCTTTCTTTGTTGGAAAAGTTTATTATTTCAAGGGTTTTATTTATTTAAATTTAAGGAATACAGGCACAATTTTGTTTCATGGGTATATTGTGTAGTGGTGGAGTATGGGTTTCTAGTATATCCATCACCTGAATAATGTACATTGTACCCAGTAAGTAGTTTCTTAACACTAACCCACCTTTAACCTTCCAAATATCCAGTGGCTATCATTCCACCCTCTATTCAACATATACACATTATTTGTAATCCACTTATAACTGAGAACATGTGGTATTTGAAATTTGGAGTTGTTTCACTTAGGATAATGACCTTCGATTCCATCAGTCCTGCTGCAAGTTCTACCTTTTAAACAGAAGGCTGGGGATTTTTTTCCTTAACTCAATCTTAGTCTCTCTTTTTTTCTTCCTTTCATTAATTTCTATTTTTAGTGTTTCTTTATAATTTATATTCTCCTAAAAAATCCTACCACTAGGCCTTGAGCATTTCTTTTTTCCCTTAATCATTTCTGTTGTAACCACAGTTTTTATTTTTATAATCTTCTTTCGTATGCCCTATCAAGGCATTTGGATGAGAGTCCCATCACACATTCAATCTTTATTCTCTCTCACACCCAGCCTCTACTTTTAGGTTTTGTGTTCCAAGGGGCACTTTTTATCAGGGGACAGTTCTTTCATAGTTCCCTACAACTAAATCAAGACAATTTTTTGTTGCAAAAGAAAAAAGATTTCAGAACGTTTTCTTTGCCATGTCCTGACATACAGAAGGCTTCTGTTACCTATCTAGGGACTTGTTAAAAATAAGGGGTGAGAGAGTTATCTTTTTGTTTCTTGCATTGAATTTGTTGTATCAAAGGATCCTGTGGCTTATCAAAATCTTTGTCACTTCCTTTGTGTCTTCCTACTTCTTACACTGCTGTGCTTTTTCTGGCATGGCTTTTTAATATCCTTACCAATAACCAATTTGAGACTGGCAAAGAAATTGACAAAAAACCAGTAGCATTTTTTTAAATATTAAATTGAATTGTGCCAATAAAATGCATTATTTCTCATCCATACTGTGGGCCTAAAGATTTCTTTGTGAAATGACCAGTGATTGAAGAAATATACAAATATGTGCAGAGTTGAAAATTCCTATGGGAGAGAGGTACAAAACTTTTTAAAAAATTATATGTAACAATGTACCTAAGCAGACATGCTTCATTACATATTTTCCATTAATCTTGTTTTTATTTTGACACAGAGTCTCACTTTGTCACTCTTGGTAGAGTGCCATGGCATCACAGATCATAGCAATGTCAAAATGTTGGGCTTAGCAATTCTCTTGCCTCGGCCTCCCAAGTAGCTGGGACTATAAGCACTCAACCCAATGCCCAGCTATTTTTAGAGATGAGGTCTCACTCTAGCTCAGGCTGGTCTCCAACTCATGAGCTGAGGTGATCTATCTGCCTCGGCCTCCCAGAGTGCTTGGATTACAGGTGTGAGCCCCCACACCTGACCTTTTCCATCAATCTTGACATGCTGTATGCCACACAATTATTATCTAAGGCATCTCCTGATACTCTTACCTATTGGAGGTTTTAGTAAATCTATTAATCTTGGAAACTTTCACATAATCCTGGATGACTTCAGTATCCTTATGTTTGACCCTGACTTCAAGTTCCTAAGTTCCTTGTCCTCCTCATCTGATGATTTCCTTTTCCTAATCACAGTTTTAACCAGTAAACATAACAGAACGCAAATTACAGATTTCTCTACTAGCTATTTTCATCTGTAAATGCCCCAAATGTAAATGATTTCTACCAATCATCCATCCTTTATTGCATCATTGTCCCAATAAATCTTTGAATTTCCTTTCCCTTCACCAAAAGCCCCTTTGTAAACTCGTAATATGTGCCTTCCGACTTTTTTTAAAATAAAAAAAATGAACACTTGTTATTGTAGCCTCAACTATTTCTCTGAGTATTTTCCCCATCATTTATCTTTTGACTCCAAACAGAATTTCCTCTGAAGTCATCATTGCCTCTTACAGCCCTTTCAAGTAGATATTATTTTGCTTGTTCCAGTGCCTCATTCTATGTATCTTGGAGTTCATCAGTGGGTTTCATATCCTAGTCACTCCCTAGTACTATGTTCCAGACTATTAACTCCCCACCGCTTAGAACACAAACAAACTTACCCTTCCCAGATCCATACTATTTAACTATGCTTTCCATCTTGTAGTTGCTGATATCTTGCTAATTATTTACCCTTATTTATTAACTATGTCTCTCTCTCTCTCTCTCTCCATATATATATATATATATATATATATATATATATATATTTGTATTTTGATTCGTTGACATCTGAGACATTATTAACACTGGTAGGGCTGATGCTCCCAGGAATAGATAATTCCTAGAGATATTAATTTCTCACTTTTGATCACACCTTTCAACAAGACAATCCACAACTCAGATTTCCAACCACCTTCTTTATAAGGCTTTGACATTCTAGGCTACGACTATCTATCCCAAGTCCAGGAAGCAGGCAACTAAGGACAATGCATAGTGATAATTCAAATTAGCCAATCCTAAACCTATTTATTCTACCTCCCCTGTTACTTCCTAGGGCAACTACAATAAAGGCTCTTGCCTGCATCTTCCCCTCCTACCTCTTTCTCCTGAATGACTCCAGAACTTCCTTCTATTCCCTCCCTCTGCCATGCCATGACACACATTTTTCTCTTTAGAGCTGGTATAACAGTCTTTTCAATGGCAATCACCTCCTTGTTTGTTGGCTTCACTATACCCAAATAGTAATCAAACCTATATTTTATTAACACTTTTGGTTTCTTGCATGGCTATGTACATATTCATTTCAACATCCTCACCTGAGATTGACAGAATTACCTTCAATGACTTTTACTATTCCTTACCTTCAATGACTTTTACTATTAGTCAACCACCCACTATCATCATCACATATTGCACCTCAGCAATATCATTAAGTATGCCTCTTTCAATATCATTCAAACATTCCACTTGGTCCAAAACTTCTTCTCCATTTTTTTCTATTCCACAGAAGACTAATCCTAAAACTTATTGATCTTTCCAGCCCTTTGACATATATTAATATAATTTTTTTTCGAATCATATGGCTTAACATTTCCCTATTTACCTTCATATCCACCATAGATTTTATGACCTGTCATTTCAATATCTGTTAGGCCAATGAACTACCTGTTCTTGATGCACTACCTTTCAGTGACTCCTTTTTTGGAAAATATCCACCTTTAATATACACAAATATCCCCTTCCTCCATGCCTGTACAGTACTACTTTCTGTATGTTGCTGAATAAATTCATGGAATACAGCATATTTTGACAATTCAATTCATGAATGTCAGTTTTAAATTGTACACTTCACTACAAGCCATCTGATAATCATATTATTTGCCCCTATAAAACATACTTTCTCACCTACTTTAGTCTGTTTCAAATTTTTATAATTTTACTCAAACATTTATTCCTCATCGTCAATTTTTTTTCGCTCAGCATATAATTGTTTCAAGCTTTACACAAAATGCAAAGCATTAGACATGAAGTCCCTATCACATATTCCAACTACCTAAATCTTCTGGCTTTATCTAATTTTCCTTTTCCCATGTTATAATGGAGAAAGATCCAGTCCTCCTACAGATAAAGTCTATTTCTCCTCCTGTAGTTTAAATCTTAACTTTTCCTGCTTTGCAGGAAACTTACACTAACCAGCATCTGTTTCTTGTCTTGAATAATCCATCTTTCTCTGAATGAGATTTGTCTCAACTGCATTTAAAATGTATTTTAATCACTTCCTGTCTTGCAAGGCTTTACCCAGTGTTTCCTGTTGAGGCTGAGGTATATCACCTGGAGTAGATTGTCTTTTGAGGTCCCTTAGCTGTAGTACAACAGGGTAAGCACAGTCAAGACTCCAAATGCTCTTAGGAAGCTTTATTCAGTCTTGGGGAACCAGTTCATAATGAATCCTAGACTTCTTTTACTCCATGTTGCCTGCCTGTAAGTCATAAATTCACTTCATGTAAATTATCACATATTAGTTCTATCCCACTGGCTTCACCCAGCTTGATAACCAGTCCATGGTGAACTTGTTTTACATAGTCCCAACAACTGCTTGATGAGTAAACAGGAAAAAAATGTCATTATATCCATAAAATTGAATAACTTGTTTCACTAACTGTATTTCCTTTAATTTATTTTCATTTGATCTACCACTCAAAATTATTACAGTAGTCTTTATTTTGAAAAATACACTTGGCTATTGAAATGGACCCTTGGGTATCCTGACTATTTCCCAATACCATCAAATATTAGAATACATAAGCCAAGCTATATTTTTAAAGGCTTTCATGAAGGTTTTTACCAGTTAACTTTTTTTTTATTCTTTCATGGGATATCTCTTAGGAAACTGTGACCCTGTGAATGTGCAAATGGCTTGCTAGTTGATGAAATGCTGACAACATACATAAGTAACAAAATTTCTTAACTTCCAAAAGAACTTTATTTAGCTGAAGGGGCTATGCTTAAAATACAATTGAGAGTAGTGTGATAAAATAAAGAATTGTCTGATGTTGACATAACAGACTGATATTATGACAAGCTCTGTAGGCTCAAACCTATTTAGAACCAATGAAGGCATGTGAAAATAGCTTAAATCATTAAAAAAAAATGAGAAAAGGAATTTGGTAATTCATATGAATGAAGGTATGCTGTCTCCTATAAAGTAGCATACCACTCATTACCAGTTCATGTTTCATCTGTGTTTTTGATGTTTCTAAGAAGTGTCAATATATATTTTATACTTCACTAAGGCCTTTCTTGTTTATTCAAGGAAACTAAGTAGTATCTGCTATAGATGAAAGCAACAGAGGTGACCATTTGGAGTACAGTGGTGAGGAGAAGCAGTCTACTATAATATAAATTCATGGGCTCTGGATTCTGAAAGACTTGATTTAGAATTCATAATGTTATGTCTTAGTTTATAAAGTCACATAATAATTAGGAACAACTATAAATTTATCAAATTTGAATAATGATTGTACCAAATTCATAGCGTTACTGGGAGGATCCCATAGGATGATATACATAGATTTCTCTCAGATTGGCTAGCACACTTCACAAATGCCATGTGGGAAAAGGAAGCATAATTTATCAAAATGATTCATTCTTACTGAATCAGGAACATGTCTTATACTTTTATAAATTACCTCCATTGGGAATTATATTTTCCAAGTTTTCTGTTAGCAGGATTTAGTACAACGTACTTGGTAGAAAATTTTTAATGTGGATAATGATGATAATACATTAATTCACTTATTTACCTAGTACCTACTGTGTGTTAGACAATTATAGATAAGATCGTCACCCTCATAAAACTTACATAGTAGCAGGAGAGAACAACATGAAATATAATTATTTGACTTTTACTATGATTAGGGCAGAACTATTACAGAGTATTTTAAAATTCTGAAGGAATTATTATAATGAAAATACTAATTATACAGAGGTTACAGTGTTCCAGGATATATACACTTTCTAACTTTAAAGTCTAGAGCTCTTCAGATGAACAATTTCTAAGCAAACATGATTTTGACTAGGACTAGTGATGTTGGAGAATTCTGCAATGACCATGGGAGGGAGTGAGAAGAGGGAAAAAATAATTTTTAACCCCTACATTGATATCTACCTTTTCTAGGAAATATTCCGCATAATAAGTAACAATTAATTGAGAAATTCCTATAAAATAAAAATTGGATAATAATATAAATAAGCACCTAAAAAATCCAGTGCACATATTATGTTTGACATAGTAGTAGCAGAATCTATGGCATTACCAAAAAGAACTGAATGAAATATGCTTTACTACCTGCATAAAGAAGGAATCCATTTGTGAATCATGGAAAGCTACACATGTTGTTTGCTAGGAAAAGTTTGACTTTGGCTTTATAAACTGATTTTCATGAGTTTACTCATGTTTATAAGTTCAAAACCAACATAACTTCCAGTTTTATTTCACTACCATCTCACCCAAACACACACACACACACACACACACACACACACACACACACACACACACACACAAATATATATATATATATATATATATATATATATATATAGAGAGAGAGAGAGAGAGAGAGAGAGAGAGAGAGAGAGAGAGAGTAAGGTTATCAACCAGGATGAAACTCTCCTTCTGTTTATTTATTTATTTATTTATTTTCACTTTTTTCCCCTCCTCCTTATTCTTTTTAGTTCTTTCT
>CAUYRH010084084.1:0-36300 GCA_963574655.1 Perodicticus potto
GCCAGCTCAGCGGAGCTGGCGGACCTGCCGCCTCCTCCGTGGTGGTGTTGGTGCTGCGGCAACCAGCTGAAGAGCCAGTGGGCTGGATGACAGGCAAGGAGGGGGACCTACAACGCCCACCAGAGGCTCCAATAGCCAAAACGTCTGGACAACTGCTGAGGAGACACTTGTGCCTTGGTGTCTCCTTCACTTTACACTTGGGACTAAATGTAGAACCCCCATTTCCTATGCCTAGGTCAGTTTCTTGTGCCTTTCCGAGGCCTGGATGCCTTGGAGGGACGGTGGCCCTTCATTGATGCACTCATTCACCTTCCCCCCGGTGGAAGGGACTGCATTCATTCGTTTCCTGGCCAAGGAACCCATACACCTATATATACCCTGAGGCTAGAGGCCTAGAGGAGGAGACGGGGAAAGACCGGGAGAGGAACGAAGAGAGCTTCTCTCTCCCTACTTGAAATCTCTCCCACTACCAGGAGCGCTGGTGTTTTCTGTATTCTTTTCTGTAAATCAATTCTGTCTTATCACGGACGGGTGGGGGGGGGGGAAATAATGTAATGAAGAATAATAAAATACATGTATTTTAAAAAAAAAATGGAGACTTTACAGCCTTTGTCTTAACCCGGATGGAAATGGAACACAGTATTCTTAGTAAAGCATCACAAGAATGGAGAAGCATGAATCCCATGTACTCAAGTTTGATATGAGGACAATTAAGGACAATTATTGGGCGTGAGGGAAGGGGAGAGCAGAGAGAGAAAGAATGAGGGAGGGGTAGGGAAAGGAAGAGCAGAGAGAGGGAAGGAGCAAGGGGAGTGGGGTCTTGGTGTGTGCCACACCTTTGGGGGGCAAAACACGATTCTAAGAGGGACTTTACCCAACAAATGCAACCAGTGTAACATGGTTTCTTGTACCCTCAATGAATCCCCAACAATAAAAAAAAAAAGCTGCCTATTAAATATAATGTACACTATTCAAGCAACAGGTACACTAAAAAACCTGATTTCACCACTACACAATTCATCCATGTAACAAAAAGCCCTTGCACCCCACCCCCTAGATTTTTTATTGTACTTTTGTTGTTGTTGTTTTTCAGCCTCCCGAGTAGCTGGGACTACAGGCTTCCGCTACAACACCCAACCATTTTTTGTTGCATTTTGGCCAGGGCTGGGCTGGAATCCACTACCCTTGGCATGTGGAGCTGGAGCCCCACCCACTGAGCCACAGGCGCCACCCCCTCTAAATTTTTTGAGATTAAAAAATAAGTAGTATTAGACAAGTTTAATCCTTGGCTTTCTATAATTCATTCATGTGTTTGTTCACTCAACAAATATTTATTGAGAAAGCATCTCAATTACCTCATCAGCAAAAGAGGGTTGCGATAATTGTTGTGCTTGCTATTTCTCAAGCACCTTCTAGCATTTACCTTCTTTCAATCCTCAACTGTTCTCTGCATGGAGACAGCTTACTATAATGAAAAAAATAGTGCTACAATGGTATACTGGTGCTTAATGCTGATTCTGCCCACTTAGCAGCTACATAACTTTGAAAAGTATCCTAACCTTTCTACACTTCTTCATCCATAAAATAGGCTTAATAATACCCACAGGGCTGATGCAAACTTAAAAGGGACAGTATCCTATCCTCTTTCAGTGCCAGGCACATAATAAGCACCCAACATTGTGGGTTCCTTCTCATTATTTCCAGAGTATAAATGGTGGAATAGCTAAATGTAAAGGTGTATTAAGAGGGTACAGATTTTAGGGTATAGGGTAGAGATAAGAACCACACCATTCTATGATTCATAAAAGTACAAGTATCGCTAGATGGCGACACCCAAGAAAGAGTCTTACTCAGCTGGTCATTCCCCACTCCCAACACAATGCACATAGTAGAGATGTTATCAGTATTTATTATAACAATAAATAAATAAATAAATGAAACAAATCCAACCCACTTTTCTGAACAGAATAACAGCACAAGAAAAATATTCTTCAAAGAAGATACCATGGACAAAACTAAGATCCCCGAGGACAAGACTGGTGGGATTTCTTGGTCCCCAATGACAAATCTGCAGGGTACTGGTTCAATAATGTTCTAGCTAAATGGAAAAAAATGTCTCCTAACTCCAGGATCTGCCTGTACTATAAACACAAATCACTAGACTAATCTGCACTATTCTGAAGAGACCCACTTAAGCTCCTGATCATTTAAAATATATATTGTTTAGTCTAAAAGGCAGGAATGCAAAGATTTGCAAATGATGCAACACTGTAGTGCCTTACTACTTAAAGTGTGGCCCACCAAGTGTTAAGTGTAGCCTAAGAGCTTGTTCAGAAAGGCAGAAGCTCAGGCCCTGCCCTAGACCCGCTGATGAGAATCTGCATTTTCACTTGTGTGGGCTTGTAGTTATTTATCTATTGGTTTCATATTAGTATTGAGTACATTGGATGCTTGCTTTTCCATTCTTGGGATACTTTAGTAAGAATGCTCTTCAACTCCATCCAGGGTAATACAAAAGATGTAAAATCTCCATCATTTTTATGGTTGCATACTATTCCATGGTATACATATACCACAGTTTATACAGTTCAAGGGGGGGTTGGAGGGAAAAGGGAGAGGAGAGGAGCAAGGGGTCTCACCTACTAGGCACAGAGTAAGAGTATAGGCACACACCCTGGGTGAAGGTCTCAATCACAACTTGAACTTTACCCAGCAAATGTAAACAATGTAACCTAATCATTTGTACCCTCATATTAATCTGAAATTAAAAAAAAAAAAAAGAATCTACGTTTTAAAAGCCCCAAACATTTCTCAAGTTTGGGCCACATTGACACTGGTTTTCTAACTTGGCTGCATATTGTCCAGGGGATTTTTAAAAATGTTGACACCCAGGTTCCATCTTCAAGATGCTCGATTATTTGGTTTGGAATGCAGCTTGGGAAAAGTGATTGTAAAAAAGGAAGAAGGGGGTGGTGCTGGCCCTATATAACGGGGGGTGGTGGGTTCAAGCCCGGCCCTGACCAAAACTGCAAAAAACTTTTTAAAAAAAAGGGAAGAAGAAAAGTGCAATTTGAATCCCCTGGAGGAGGGGTGGTCCAGGTTGAATTCCCTGCCTAGACCGAGAAGGTGTGGGGTGGCCGACACAGGGAAAGAACCCACTTCCTCCTGAAGAATTATTTCCTGAGCTCTTCCTGGTACCTTATATCTGGCCTTGAGACGAGGGCTTTCACGTCATCAAAGGGTCACGGCCGCCTCCCGCCCCCATGAAAGGAGAAAGAGTTAATCCCGAATCCAACCTTCCCTCTCCTATCCCCCTGCCCTGTGTGCACCCTCTTCTCACCACTGGAGCTTGTACATCTGGTTGTGTTCCCTGGACGCGTCTCCCCTTCTCATTGCTTCCCTCCCCTTGGGGAAAGCTCTCCAGATTCCTGCCCAGAAGACTGACCTTGGGGCAGCAGGATCTAGCCCCAGCATGTCCCTATAGGCTTCTCCCAAGTCCAGAGTTCCAGGTGGGGTTTTTGAAGTGATGACATCAGCCTGTTCATCAGAAATGTTCCAAGCCTCCCAGGAATCTCTCTGGGACAAGCATAAGGTTCTGGCTAATTTTAAACGTAATTAAAAGATTTCTTTCTTTCTTTCAAAACATGTTCAATTTCCATAGCTTCCCCTCCCTAGAATACACTTACTCTGAGGTCTTTTTATTTTTATTTTCCAGACTTTTCCAAATGAGAACACTTGCAACAGACACAAGTCCTTTGCTTATTTGGCCTGGTTTATCAGTAGATAGTATTTCTACAATATAGACAGGTTTTTAATGGGACATGGAAAAATATCTTTCCCCCCCAAAACATAATAATAATAATAATAAAAATCCCTGTTTAAAAAAATTTTTTTTCTCCAAATTGCTTTTTATAACCCATTCAGCATTTTCAGGAACATAATTAAAACATCAAACAGTTTTCCTGCTGGTTATGCTAAAATGTGAATACTTGAGGCAGCCACTATTATTAGATATTAAAATGGACTTGAGTATTTATTAAAAAGATCCTCTTAAGTAACTATTCATTTGGGTTTGCTGTGTAATATAAAGACAAGCCCCATAATGTGAAAATACCTGTTTCTAATAAAGACCTTAATTGGTAGCAGGAGGATATATTTTAAAAATATAAAATATGTATTTTGTTCACTATTTTTCTAGCTTAATGTGACTAATTTTCCCATTCAACTTTATCCCTAAGGAAAAATATAGAAAGAAAAGCCATTACCAATACATGAAGCTCAGTAGTTTGCTTTCCTTGGATGTAATTGCTATCAAGAAGGCTAGTAGCTGGGTAATTTTGGTTTAAATGAGTACATAGCCTGAAAAAGGATAAATTACCCTTTGTAAGACTGAAATTAAATTCCAGCGAGTGATTGTTCTAGCTCAACGCACACTGAGTCCAGGGCAGGAGGAACACATTGCCCAGGAAGAAAAGCTAGTAAAATGCCAAATACCCACTCAAGCAGGGGAAGAATAGGATAGCCAACTCAGAGAGAAAGGGATGGGGCAGAAATGGTGGAAATCACAAGTATTTGTTTCTCTTGCTTTTCTAGGGGTTTGTGGACAATTTCTAAATAAATACTTTTCTCTTTTCACAAAACCCCAGCAGGCTTCTCAGTGTAGACCAGGTCAATTCATTCGACACACTGTTATCACCAGCCTATAATATGATCGAGCCATGTCTGATACACAAAGAAGAATGTTGGAATGAGCGTGTGAATGACATGTGAGAACCGATCCTTGTCTCCCTGGGGCTTACTAAGGAAAGCGAGACTGGTGAGCAAATCTGGGATACAGGATAGTGTGAGCCAAGTGCCTTTTGAATGGTACAGAGTAAATTGCTTTTGGTTCAGGACACAATGGAAAGCATCTCAGCAGAGGTGGCATTGAGCTGGACCTTGAAAAACATGTCAGCTAGAGGAACCATGTCCCATTAAGTCTTCAGAAATTCCTGCAACACTGGTATGCCCTGTCAGAACTCCTAGAATTAATTTCATGCCTTTGACTTTGCCTATGTAGACCATTGAGCTTAGTCCCCTTGCTTTCTTTGTGGGACGGAGGAAGAATGATCAGATGATCGGCTACAAGGCACTCAGATGCTGGTGAGAAATGGGAAGAGAAGAGGTAGCAAAGTTAACATCTACAACTGACTTTAAAGATCAAGGTGTCTACCACCCCACCAGCCCTGGCAGCCAAATCTAACAATTGTAAGAAGTATACAGTAGGTGCCAAATGAGTGCCACAGTTGCTGATGCTATGGAAGGTGAAGAGAAGAATGACACCTCAGGTCTCGGCAGTTGGGAAAATTAGCTTAATAAATCCCTTTCTGGGCTCGGCGCCTGTGGTTCAACGGGCTAAGGCACCAGCCACGTACACCTGAGCTGGCGGGTTCGAATCCAGCCTGGCCCGCCAAACAACAATGACGGCTGCAACCAAAAAATGGCCAGGTGTTGTGGCGGGCGCCTGTAGTCCCAGCTACTTGGGAGGCGGAGGCAAGAGACTCGCTTGAACCCAGGAGTTGGAGGTTGCTGTGAGCTGTGATGCCACTGCACTCTATCCAGGGTGACAGCTTGAGGCTCTGTCTCAAAAAATAAATAAATGAATGAATATATCCTACAAATTCTGATCCTACAACGGACCTTGTCCGACATGGGTTTTTTTGTCGAATTTGCTCGGGAATTGCATAAAAGGAAAATACATATAACAGGAACAGTTACAACTTCTAGGAAGGATTTTCCAAGTGACCTGAAAAAGAAGATACTTCAGGAATATGAATTATGTGCCTATCGATATGATAGGAAAATGATGTGCCTCTCATTCCAAGATAAGAGGTTAGTGACAATGCTGAGAACATTCTTTGGCCCTCAAACACATTCGATCACTGGTTATAGGAAGAAGTAGCCTGTTCAGTTTGAAAAACTGACAGATACCTTAGAATACACAAAGGGATGAGTGGACGGAGCTGATCGCTGCCGCGGATGTTTCAAATTTACAAGGAGGTCCCACGAATGGTGGAAAAAATTATTTTTCTAGCTGATGAAAGCTGCAGTTGCTAACAGCTACATCCTTTACTCACTAGATAGGAAAGAGAGTGAGGAAAAAGTGCAGACATACCTTTGTTCCAGGAGAAATTTCATCACTCAGCTCATGAGCAAGGTGAGAAACAGAAATTCAAGAAAGAGGGGAAGACCATCATCTTCTGACACTGAGAAAAGACTAAATGGGAAGATGCATTTTATAATGCAGAGTGAACAAAATCAACAAAGGATTGCACAGTTTGCAGCAGAACCACCGAGAAAGGTGTAAGGAGAAAAATCGTTTTCTACTGTGAGACAAGCAAGAGAAAGTCTGGATACTTCATCCTGGAGACGGCTTCAAGAAGTATCACACTCCAAAAACTTATAAACAAAAATAAATAAAAACACTTTATTCTATGTAACCTAAAATAGATAATCAAATCTTTTAAAACTGTAGGATAATTACAAGCAATCCACCAGCCTCTGCCCACCCAAAATAAATAAGAGCTGGGGAGCCTGAGGGGGGCAGAAAAATTAGATTGGAAAGGGTAGGAAATAGACTTGAACTCAAAGCCCCTAGACATGCTGAGGAGTCAAATGAAGAATCTTCTCAGTGAAACACAGAGCAGACAGGGAGGGGGGAAGACACATTCCTTGGCTAAGACACTGTCAGCTCTTACAAACCAGAGAACAGATCGTTTCAATAAGGAGTGAGAGATTTCCCAAGAGAACAGTTCCCTCTCCCTTTCTCTGCTTGCTCTGTCCTTTCTAAGCACACCTCAGTCTGTAGCGCTTAGCCAATTTGATGATGCTGCCCAATGTTATTTGGGGAGCAACAAGGGTTGGAAAAGTCTCCATTGCCAAATTCTTCTTGATGAAAGCCTTTTCGTCCTCAGCTCTGCAACCCCACCCCCACCCACTCACAGGGCTGGCCCAAACCTCCAGGTCCCAAGGTCAAGGCCTCTGCAGAACAGGTGGGGAGCACAGCTGGGCACGTCACAGCCTGTCCCACGGCCTCCCAAATGGAGTCCTGATGGATGATAAACACAGAACAAGGGTAGAGCTCTGTAGAGCCAACGCCGAACACATATCTAAAGCCAAAGAATTTTGTTTCACTACCCTCTGTTGAAGTAAAAACAGCTCCAAGAGTATTCCCCCGAGTGCGAGATGGTTCTCTCATCATACGGGGTTCAAAGGCACTGCAAGGCGTGTAGCGTAGCTGAAAGTGTCTGTGTATAATGATGCCTTTATGATGTTGTTTTGTTTCTGGCTTGCCTTTACCTGAATTATCTGAAGACATTGTTTGAGGCTATGAAAAAATATGAATAATATTAGGCCTTGAGATCAAAAATCATTTTTTATTTCCATGGTTGTTAGCTGCCAATACCCCTACGCACAGCTCTCGATTTCCAAAGCAGCAATGAAATGCTGGAGAGATCAGGTAAGGGGCTTTTTTTTTTTCCTTCTTCTTCTTTTTCTTACTTTTGTTTTTGTTATTATACACTGCTCTTGATTTTTGAAACTGTTGAAAACTGTTTGATGTGGCAAAATCAATCACGGGAGGGAAACCACAATTTAAACATGAGATAAAAAGGAACTAGGTGTCCGAGTGTAACGAGATGTCCACCTGATGGAACTAACTGTTTACTGCCCTGCAGGACAGCAACCCAGGAGATGCACCTTGACAGGAGCTGCTCCCTGAGCTTCAGGGCCTGGCTCTGGCTGGAGATCCAGAGTGCTCCCCATGCAAAAGGACAATCTCGGGCCATGCTCAGGCTTTGTGGCTAAAAAGGTCAGTACCAGGATAGAAATGACAGACAAGACCTCCTTGTCTCCTTTTCTCTTTCTCTCTCTTCCTTGTTCCTCACTCGGCTCATTCAACCTGGCCTAGTGAAGAACTAAGCTTGAAGAATTAAGCAGTTGAATTTTTTTCTTTTTTGCCCCTATTACTATGGGCTGTGCTTACCCCATGCTCCAGTAAACATGTGAGGGCCAAAGTCACAGGTGACAGCACTTCATGTCAGGATGATCTGCTGTCGAGCATGGGTTCCAGGATCCACTGTCTAACTCTCCAAGATCTGCCTCTCTGACCTGGGCTCTCTAACACCTGCCATGTTACTGGTTTTCCGCTAGAAAGACAGAGCATCCGGACTCTGGCCTGGCTTAACCTCAAACTAGGTAACAGGTTTGAATAAGTCACTACATTTTCTGGGCCACAGTTCCTTCATACTTTCTCCATTCTCCCGGTTATTAAGATTCAAGTCAGAAGGCTAATAATGCTTCCGTCTTCATGGGCCATGTTCTCAGCCCGTTTCTGAGTACCAGAGCCAAGGCCTGTGACCACGTCTCCTCTTCCTCCCAGCTGCCCTTGCCCTGATTCAGGCACTCACCACTCTTCCTGGACTCTAACAAGGGCCCTGAACCTATCGACCAATCTCCAGTTCCTTCTGCACTTCCTTCCCTCAACTCCACCCTAAAACCGCTTTCAGATTCACCACCATGAGCACTTCTCTGATTCTGTTCCTAACCTGCTCAAAATCTGCCCCCGGTTCCCCATTGCCTCTTGGTTAAGTATAGACTATACTTCTCAGCCACCTAAGCAGTCCTGTACAAGCTGCCCCAACCTACCTTTTCATCCTCATTGCCCCCTGCTCCCCCCATGCACCTGCTCTCCAGATAGACAGCACACCTTCCCACGCATGCCTGTGCTTTCCTCCTCCACTCACCCGCTCATACTGATTGCTCTTTTTTTTCTTTTTGAGACAGAGACTCAAGCTATTAACCTGGGTAGAGTGCCGTGGCATCACAGCTCACAGCAACCTCCAACTTCTGGGCTTAAGCAATTCTCATGCCTCGGCCTCCCAAGTAGCTGGGGCTACAGGCACCTGCCACAATGCCTGGTTATTTTTTGGTTATAGTTGTCATTGTTGTTTGGCAGGCCCAGATCAGATTTGAACCAGCCAACTCTGGTGTATGTGGCTGGCACCTTTGCAGCTTGAGCTACAGGCACTGAGCCATACTGATTGCTCTTCCTGGAAGGCCTACACACCACCATCTACCCAACCCTGATCTCTGCATAGCAAAAGCCTTTCTATTTGATTTATGTATAAGGCAGCTCAGAAACACATTATTCATAATAGTGAGAAAATAGAAACAAACTGAATGTCTAATTGAAAAATAGTTGAATAAATTATTAGACAAGCATACAATGACTTTATAAATCATGTCTTTGAAGAATATTTAATGATATATGAAAACCAATTATTCTGTTAAATGAGATGACCCCGAAAGTATTTATTCAGTATACGTCCAATTTTGTGAATATGTATGCGTGTGTATGAATACCTAAACATATATACACACAGGAAAAAGTCTAGAAGGAATACATCAGAACATTACTTTTGTTTTCTCTCTGGGTGCTGTGATTATGAGTACTTTAATTTTCTCCTTTCTACTTTTCACTATTTTCTATAATGAACGCGTATTGTTTTTGTAATTTAAAATTACCATAAATAATCATTATCTATAAAACAGTGAATAGCTGGGGCTGGCGACACACATCGGTGATGCCAGGTACTCCAGAAGTTTAGGGAGAAAGATCCCAGGGGTTCAAGGCCAGTCTGGGAAATATAGCAAGATACTATCTCAAAAAAAAAAAAAAAAGAAAGAAAGAAAGAAAAAGAATCCAAAACAAATAAATAATAGTGAACAAAGGAAATCTCACCTTTGTTCAAATGTCATATGAAAGTTTATTCTTTCCTCAAAGCCTTTCTTGATGGCCACCCATCCACCCAACCACTGACTTCTACTCACATTTGATCCCCCTGCTGCGTGTGGCACATGGCCTACTCTGCTTTGCATTTGAGCTACAGTGGATGTCTCTTACCATTCCCCCTCAGCCGTGCATGGCTTAGGAGCAACGACTCAATCCTGGCTGCTCCTGACTCGGCCCAGGCACATGACTGGGCTTCCATTAGTGTTTCCTGCTTGACTTGGCCATGTTCAGGCTTTGTGGCTATAAAGGTCAGTACCAGGATAGTCTTACCATCTACATCAGCCATCCTGGACATGTTGGACATGTTATTTATTTATCTACTTATTTATTGGTAGTTCTGCAGGGAACTAGTTTGAAGAAAGGTGGCTCAAATCACCTTCCCTTCCTTTCTTCAGAAAAAAAGATGCCAACTTCAGCTCACCTCTGGTCTCTTCCTGTTGGCAAGTTCAAGAGACACTTCTCAATACTGACCCTAGAATACAAAGACTGCATTCAAGGTTTCCTAGAGGATATCTGTCCCTAGAAACGTAGGACATCCTCATTCTTGAAAACCTAAGTAATGATGTGGAGCCATTATTTAAACCCTTCACCTCCTAAGTCCTGGGCTAGAAAGTGTCAGATGTTATAGATTGAGATCATGATGGCCAGCAATCTCACACTGATCTCTAGGACCAGGCTTTCCCAAGAGCTGCTGTCAATTGGTACCTTGGTCCAAGATTCTGAAAACTCAAAGAGACTCAAGTGTAAGGATTTTCTCTTCTGGGCCCCTGAAGGCTCGCCCACAGGGATACTTCTGCAGACCTCATCTTTTCCCTTCCCCAAAGCTGCCAGAGAAATGCAGCTCTCTGGTGGGTGTAGGAAGGACTGCCAGATACCACCCAGTTAGGCAGCGGCTTGCGTACACAGAGGGAGAGGGATGTATTCTCTACCTCTGATAAGAACCAATATATGGAAGGATGATTTAAGTCATGAGGAACCAATCCCCAAGAGTCCCCACCCCTCTCTGAGTCCTCTTCAAACTTCAGATCTTGCCCAAGTCCTACTCCCTTTAGGAAATCCCCTGAAATTATCTTTTCATATCCACTTCCTTCTCTGACTCCCCACAGCCAACTCAATAACGGCCTGCTGAAGTTTTATGAAAATATCGACAATGTAAATAACGCATCCAACACAGGGCAGGACATGTAGTAGGTGCTCGGTAATTCTCATTCACAAGACATTGCACAGTCTTCACTGGTGCTTATCTCTTTAATTGAATGTCAGCTGCTTGAAGACAGGGATCATATCTTCAAAAATAAAGCTTAACCATGGATCCTCATTGGGAAAAAAGGTTTCCAGAGTGCAGGAATTTCCTGGGTAGCTGATGGGTTAACCCTGCGCATGCCACACAGGTATCCTTACAGAAACTCGTTCTGACTATTGTTGTACAACTCATCCTCAGTTTTGAACCTTGACACTAGGACGGGTTTCGGTCAGCATCTTCGCAGCTGCTGGAATGTACAGGGTCCAAGTATACATTTCTCCCTGCCTCACCGACTTCTGCCTCTGCTCCTTGGGGGTCAGTCCTCTTCTCCTTCGTCATCACGACTAATGCCCAACAGCCCCTGTGACTGCTTCTGACTGTTGACATCCTCTTCCTCCTGCTACCTGCCAGCTTCACCCACTCTTTTCCTCTTCTACTCTTAAACATCTTGGCTCTCGTGTGGAAATGTGTGCCCCCCCCCAGGACACTGTGACGTGCTCCTCTCCGGTCACAGGGTGTCTGGGGCACTTCCTCCTCAGGTCCACAGATCACCACTGCCACTTTTGTCTTACTCCCCACAGGATCCTTTTCTCTATACATCCAGGCCAGTTGCCATGCTGGATAATGACCTTGGAAGTCAAAATATTAGAGGCTTTTACCCTCCTTCTAACTGACCTCCACTTCTAATGTTTAAAATGTTCGGTATTCAATAAAAACCGGTTCAAGTTTTTATTCAGCACAGTAGTTACTGAACAAAAAACTACTGCTCAGGACTATGTGTGGCCTCAGCATACAAAGCATGAGCCGCAGAAACTTCCCTAAGCCGTCCAAGGCTGTGCTGAGTTTGGAGGGGAAGAGAAAGTTTTAGGTGAGTTAGTTTGATTTTTGTAATTTCGTAAAGAAATTTGACATCAGAAGCTTCTCGGGCTCCAGACGTCTCGGTCTCTGTGGCATGACCCAGCATGAGGCAAGATGCTGAGAGAACAGGCATCGCCCTCTGCAGATAATTAGCACGGCTAAGGAGCAAACAAATGCCCGCCTACTGCTCTGTCTACGCGGCTCTCGTGGAGGGCTGGGATAGAGGGACTTTCTCTTCCTCAGTCGAGGCCTGTGGAGGTGACTGGGGAGAGGTGCGGGGAAGATGAAAATATCGACTCATGAAGCCACACCGCCACACGCTCTGTGAACCCCTGATTTGCAAAGGAAATTTCTCCCACAGACAAGGCAGGCAGCATCAAGCCCTGATTGAAGACACAACTCATGAAAGTCTCTAAGTCAGAACCGGAAAAATCTCCAGCCACTGAAGGCAGAAGGCAGCGCTGGAAATAATGAACCACATTAACTAAGAAATCGCAAAAGCCATCTCCATTAGACAGCTGTGCAGGTCAAAAGGAAACCAGACAGGAGACGGCAAGAGGAAACTCAGGCTCCCCGGGATAATTGCAGTGTAATTAATACAGGGTGAGTCACGGCCCTGGTGGAAGTGGGACCCTGCTGCCGCTAAGAGGGAGAGGGTGCCCAGACGGGTCCCTTGGTCTGTCAGCAGCCATTCTTCTTCATCACCATCTGTGGGACTCAAAGCAACATCCCCAGGAAATAGGTCAATAGGATGACATCGCTGCCAAAGAGGCCACGAGTATCAACACAGAAAGGGCATTTCCTAGACACCTGAAAATGGAATTTTAAAACTTCCATCCCACTTATCAGGCCAATTGGGTCTTTAATGGCAAGCAAGTCAAAGGGAGAGCCAAGCCCTCAGTTACCAAAAGAGGGCTGAGAAGGTGAAAGGCAGGTAGACCAGAAATAACATGCATCGAGCACCTGCAGGGTGCAGGGTGCAGGGATGTTTCCCTCCCATAACCCTGTGGGTTAAGTATTTCTATCCCCATTTCACAGATGTTGAAACTGCATCTCAGAGAGGTTAAAGGCCAGCAAGCTAGGGGGAAAACACAAGGAAGCAGAGCTAGAAGTTAAAGGTGGGGCTGTGAGAGAGCACAGAAATTAACAAATGAAAAGCCCTTAACATCTTCCTCGGCCCCTTTGCCCCCTGGATCTTGAGAAAGGCAGAGATCCCTGTGGTACAAAGAAAACGCCGGGCCCCTTAAGACCCACATTTGAGTCACAAGCTGGACTGAGCCTTGTCTCTGTGCTCTTGGAGCACAAAATGCATGCGTACGCGTATGCGCTTCTCGTCCTGGAGCACACAATGTATCCACCAAACCTAAGGGACGGCAGCACGGCTGGGATTAGGGTGCACATCTACCAGGTGGGAAGTACGTTCCAAATCAGACTTTTGGCTGGATCCTGGATCAGCTGATTCTGATGAGGGTGTCAGCCAAAGCTGCCCTTTGAAAAATGCAATGTAAGTTCTAACTTCTTAAACTCAAAGTGTGCTGCTTGGTGTTACCAAGCATTTCTCCTCCCCATCCAGGAGTAACTACAGAGGTCTAAGGTCTCTCTGGCATGCAGAAAGGCAGAAACAGGACAGCCACGGGCCTGGATCACAACTTCTCTCATCTCAAAGGCCCCACGGGAAACTGCTGGAGCTGACTGGTACCTTACAGCAGCCAATTGTTAACACATTGCTGACCAGTCATAAGTTACCCAGTAACATGGATAGTTTCTACATAAAATTGCTGGTCAACAATATGTTAAGATATGAGCAAAGTTCAATGATTTTATATTATAAGCAGTTGAGAGATTAGGAGGGGGAAAAAGAATAAAATAGGCTGAACTGGGGATAGCTAGGAATTGAGACTGGGAGAAAAGAATCAGGGAACAGCTGGTATATTAACACATTGTTGATCAGCAATTTTATGCAGAAACTATTCGTGTTACCAGATAATTTGTGACCAGTCAGCAATGTGTTAACTATCCAGAAATTTGCAACATGCTTGTTAGACCTTAGCAGCTTGAAATCTGTCATGGGAGGCAGTAATTACACCACAGTCATTGGCAACAACTAAAAATCAAGGCTTTTTTCCTCTCCCTAGAGAACAAGTTTACTGGTGGCAAGTAAAAGAAAGGCTACTCAAACCATCTTAAGTAGAAGGGGGATTAATGTATTGTCAAAGTCCAGGGGTTTAGAGATAACTGAATCCCAAGCTTCAAAATACTGTTAAATCTTTTTCTCTTCCTCCATCTTTCATCTCTTCCTTTCTCTGTGTTGGTTTTATTCTGCAGACAGACTTTCTCTAGGTGGTAGGAAAGATGGAAACTACCTGCCTTGTACCCAATTTAACCCAACTTATAAAACTCTAGGGAGAAAAGACTACTCTTCTGTTGGCTCTTTCAGAGAATCTGAAGAGGACTCTAATTAACCGGGGGTCGTATGCCCATCCCTCAACTAATCACCGAGACAAAGGAGAAGTTGGACTCTTTTGTGGTAAGACATTTAAAATTTACTCTTGGTTTTTTTTTGTTTTGTTTTGTTTTGTTTTTGAGACAGAGCCTCAAGCTGTCACCCTGGATAGAGTGCTGTGGCATCACAGCTCACAGCAACCTCCAATTCCTGGGCTCAAGCGTGTCTCTTGCCTCCGCCTCCCAAGTCTGGGACTGCAGGCACCCGCCACAATGCCCGGCCATTTTTTGGTTGCAGCCATCATTGTTTGGCAGGCCCGGGCTGGATTCGAACCCGCCAGCTCAGGTGTACGTGGCTGGCGCCTTAGCCCGCTGAGCCAAAGGCGCCGAGCCAACTCTTGGTTATTTTGAAATAGAGCTTTGCATGGTGCACCTTAGGTGAGATCCAACCAACCAAATGCCCTCCCTCCTCCCATCAATCACCCTCCTGCTTCCCTTCCCTTCTCCCTCCTCACCCCTCCCCCTTGCTAGACTATATTTGTGTTTTATCATTTGTATGAGTGTGTGCATTTATATATTGGTTTCATAATAGTATTGAGTACATTGGATACTTCCCCCCCCATTCTTGAGATACTTTACTAAGAAGAAGACTGGACTCTTAATGGAGCAGCAAGGATTATGTGTCCTGCCCTGAGAGGGAGAGGTAGCCACATTGATCAACATTTGGGGTTTTTAAAGACCCAGAGCTAGGCATTGATATGTAAGCAACCTCTCTAACTTAGGTGACATAATAGACAATGAGGCCCTCTCCAATTAAAGGTTTTGTTCAGCCTATGGGTACACTGGCTCCTTAAGTCCTATGGGAATGAGGTGATGAAAAAATCCCAAAAGGACTTAATGATTATCAGAATAATCACAGAAAAATAGTACCTACAGTACCATAGACAGACAGCCCTGACTATTACCACACAAACTGTTAGGATAAATAAGTGAAACCTACAGAAATGGAGTCAAGCCAGTGGCTGACCTGTTGTGAATGCTCAGTAAGTGGCAACCACCATCATTGTTACCTCTATCTAGCCATGTGGCCTCAGATTCGTCACCTATGAAAAGACAGTGATGGTAGTTATTGTATGAAGACATTTGTATTCTGTATTTAATAAGTTTCCCCTGTACCCTTCTAAGATGCACCGTGGGTGTGGCCCCACAAATTACCCTCCCTCCACCCATCCTCCCCCCTCCCCTCCCTTGCCCCTTTCCCCATATTCTTATGCTATAATTGGGTTATAGCCTTCATATGAAAGCTGTAAATTAACTTCATAGTAGGGCTGAGTACATTGGATACTTATTCTTCCATTCTTGAGATACAAGAAATTGCCATGAAGGCTTTGTTAAACAGTTTGATGAAAATGTTTCAGATTGTATATGAAACCAGCACATTGTACCCCTTGATTGCACTAATGTACTCAGCTATGATTCAATTAAAAAAAAAAGAAAGAAAGAAAAGAACAGTGATGGTAATAAGAACTGCTTTGCAAAGTGATCATGAGGTTAGAAGACCCTGTAGCCCAGGGTCTGGCTCTTCCCTTTAAATAGTAACTAGCCCAACAAGTGAAAACATTATTTTTTCAAGGCTCCCTTGCTCCTGCCTCTGCTCCGTCGCTGAATCATCAAAATACATACTTGACATTTGTCTTCCTTTCCTCTGAGCGCATTAAAAAATAGTCAAGGAAATAAGACCTTTTTTTTTTTAAAGCCCTAAAAAGAACCTTCTGGAAAATGTGTTTCTCCGGCAGTTTTTCCAGAGCAGGTGGGTTTGGTTAAAGGGAAGTCAGATGTTAGCAAATATTTTCTCTCATGCTGATTTCCTGAGAAAATTGTGCAAGTTCCTTGAAGGTTAAGGAAAAAATCCTCCATCTCTCTAACTTCAAAAAAGACATTGAAGGGGGTATTAGTGAAGTGCACAAGATCTTTAGCAGAGTGGATAATATCAATGCATGTTGCTACTTTTGATATTGCCTTGGTGACAGGAGTGGGGGCAGAAGTGGAAGTTCAAAAAAAACAAATTCAGAAGAGACAGATAGGAAGAGCTTTGTCACTCAAAGAATAATAAATGTTTGCAATGGCCTACTGGGCAAGGCTGGTGAGGGAAAGACAGTGGGTTCATTCAAGTAGCAATTAGATGCTATCCTGGGGGAAACACCGCATTACAAGAGAGAAGCATCAATGTAGGGAATGGCTTTTCACGCTCCTAACACTGCCTATGTTCTTTCCGTACTCTTAAGGGTCTGCAGTCCCAGCAGAATAAGTGAGCACAGAAATTAGACCCAGCGGTATGCCCTGGGAAACTGGGCCAAGAGAAATAATACCATTCAGACAGGGCCATAATTTGCAATGCTCGGCTATAACATCCACTTTATTTCCATTGTTTCTCAGGTCTTGAGAGACACAGATGATACAAAGGGCAGGGAGTAGGACATGTCCCCAGGTCCCCTGGCTATGCTCAGCTATGCCTAATTATACCACATGAAGTTGGCCACATTCCCAGGTTGGGAAATTCAATTTCATATACAAATGGGGTATGAAAGTGCGTGATGATCCTAAATAAAAAAGGCCATTGTCCAAAGGCCAGGCCTTTTCTTCATAGAAGTCCATCCTGATCTTTGCCTATGCCAGTTTCAGGGACCGTTTTCTGTGCCATTTTCCTGACATGGGTAAAAGCCAGCATTTGGGGGTATTTTTCAAGACACATACCTTCTAGACTCCATTTGTACAATAGTACTACACGTGTCTATTCTTAAGGTCTTTTAAGTTTTATGTCAAAGATATGATTCAAGTTTACAATACAGCATTCTTATTTCAATGCCTGCATAAGGCATTAGCAGAGTGGTATCTCCCCATCCCACTCTTAAATCACATTTTAAGAGAATAGGCAGGCACAAACAGAATCTAGAACATAAAAGAAAAGAGACAGTTGAGAATGATCAAATATTTGAGAGATGCCAATCTCAAAAAAAGAACTAAGACAACTAATTTACTCAGACAACAGAAAAAGATTTTAGAATTTGTGTAATTAAGATCTGCAGGCTGGGCGTGGTGGCTCACACCTGTAATCTCAGCACTCTGGGAGGCCAAGGCAGTGGATCTCCTGAGCTTGGGAATTCAAGACCAGCCTCAGTAAGAGTGAGGCCCCATCTCTACTAAAAATAGAAAACTAGCTGGGTGTTGCAGCAGGTGCCTGTAGTCCCAGCTACTTGGGAGGCCAAGGCAAGAGGACTGCTTGAGTCCTAGAGTTTGAGATTGCTGTGGCTATGACTCCATAGCACTCTACTGAGGGTGAGCAAGTGAGACTCTGTTTCAAAAAAAAAATAGGTCTGAAAAAATGAAATCAAATAGAAATACTGGGAATCAAAATTCCAGCCTCAGAATTAAATAGGTGGACTGAAAAACAGCTTGAAATAGATGAAAAGCAACTTAATAATTTGAAAAACTGAGAGGAGCTGTTTGTGTAGAATCCAGCATAAAATGACCTTGAGTTCAAAATATGACAAAAAACAGGTGGTGGCGGTTGTTGATTTCATCTCATAGGATTTATGTTCCGGATTTCATCAAATAGGATTTTTAGATGGAAAAAATGGAAGGAATACAGCAGTGAAAATAAATTGTTTTATTTTAATAATAAAAAAATGTTTATAGAGCCAATTCTGTATTAAAGGAACCCACTAAGTTCCCAGAAAAATAAGATGACTTTAAACTAAACATACTACGTGAAACTTAATAAAACTCAGGATAGAGTGAAAAATTCTAAAAAGCCTTCAGGCAGGAAAAACATAGTTTATCTGTAAAGGTACAAGAAAAAAATGGAACCAGATCTCAACAGCATACTGCTGAAAAAAAGAAAAGCAGTATTTGCAAAGTTCTTTTTGTTTTTAATTGAAAAGTAAATTTATAATGTGAGGGTACAAACAACCAGATCAAAATATTTGATTTTGTTAGGTAGAGTCTCTCCTGAAGGTTATGTCCCATACACAAAACGTGTGCCAAACATCCCCACCCCCAAATTTCTAACAAAGAATATTTTTACCTACAGTCTCATAGCCACTCAAATTACATTTAAGTGAGAGTCTAAAATAAATATTTTGTCTGACATTAAGAAAATTATAAGCTTTTCCACATTTGTATTCTCTGAAAGAACTACTTTAACAAAACAAAACCAAAACAAGCAAGGGGTAAATGACAGATTCAGGCCAGTTTTGCTTAATGTATAGTTAAATACAAATAACTTTGTATACATAATGAAATGCATAAAAACCAATAACACTTAGAAAAATCGTGAGTTATGCCAACAGGAGCACATGAGGAGATGGGTACAGAAAACAATAAAAGCAAGCTAAGATTCATAGTGGAGGTGTGTATGTGCATGTGTGTCTGAATGTGTACTACAGACATTAATGGAAAAAATAAAAGAATAAAGTATGTGATAAAAGTGTATGGAGAGGGTCTCTGGTAATGGCAGAGTAGCCCTTAATAGTATAAACCTCTTTCAGATGCCAAATGTAAACTCCAAACAAGACATATTAAGCAATTATCTAAAGGAGAGTGACAATAACTAAAAACGGGCAGACACTGGAAGAGGATCAACTCTTGGAAAGAGGAAACAACAATGGGTAAGTTTCCCATTTTTATAGCTCTTCACCTGAGGATGGTCAGTGAGAAGTAGGGAAACTAAAACTTAGATGGAAACCTGTAGTCTCACTGGCTTGAAGAGCAATGGGACAAAATGTGTCTACAGAGGCTAAAAAATGAGAAGGAAATTCTCATAAAGAAAAGAACCAGAGAAAAGGAGCCCCAATTCTATAAATAAGCTGTGCTGACTAACTCCTGAATTATGCTGGCTTGGAGCAGACTCTAAGGGGTCCAGCTAAGCCAACCAGCACAGAGGTCTCAGAGTTTGAAGTTTGCGTCCAATAAAGTTAAATGTCTACTAAAGCAAAAATATCTATACTCTTCAGATTATAGCAGAATCCAAAGTGTTTAAAATATATCATTCAAAATGTCTGGGAAGCAATCCAGAATTACTAGACATGTGAAGAAACAGGAAAATGTGATTCATACGCAAAGGAGAAGACAATCATTGGAGACCTACTGCAACATAAACCAGATATATAAATTAGGAAACAGGGACTTTAGAGTAGCTATTTTAACTGTGTTCAAGTGTGTAAAGGAAAATATGCTTATATAAATAAAAAAAGTAAGAAATCTCAGCAAAGAAATAGAATATAAAAAAGAATCAAGTAGAGATAATATAACTGAAAAAATCTAAGTTTCTTAAAATGAGTATATGCATTAACAACAAATTGAATATGACAAAAGGAATAGTCAGTGAACTTAGAGCGAAAAAATGATCCAGTCAGAACAAAAATATAAACAAATTTTTTTCCAGTTTTTGGCCGAGGCTGGGTTTGAACCCGCCACCTCCAGCATATGGGGCCAGCACCCTACTCCTTTGAGCCACAGGCGCTGCCCAATATAAACAATTTGTTAATGATCAGAGATAACAGTGATCTGTGGGACAATATCAAATATCTAATATCACGTAATTTTGTTACAAGAAAAAAAGATGCAGTAATAATGGTCAGGATTTTTTCCAAATTTGGTGAAAAATATGTTTATAACTTCAAGAAGCTCATCAAGAACCTCGAGAAGAATAAATACAAAGAAAAACCAAACTCAGGCATGTCACAAACTGATGAGAAAAAAGAAAAAGAAGAATTGAAAGCAGTCAGAGTTAAATGACACAATACACAGAGACAAATGATAATATAAATTACCACAGGCAGCAGAAAAACTAGAGGTCAAAAAACAGTATAAAAATATCTTTAAAGTCCTGAAAAAAAATTATGAACCAGAATTTTATATCCAGCAAAAAAATGTCTTTGAGAAATGAAGATGAAATAAATGCAACTTCAGTTTAACAGAAGCTAAGATAATTCATCACCAGCAGACCTGAGCTATAAGAAATTCTATGGTAAATATTGAGGATGGGGGAAAATTTGAATCTTCAGAGAAAAATGAAGAACACCAGACAAAGCAATTTTGTGAATAACATGAGAGACTCTTTTGATTTCTTTAAAGCACATGCAACTGTTTTTAAACAAAAATAAAACATTGTGTTGTGGAAGCTATAATACAAGTAAATGTAATACATATGATGATTATAACATAATGTATGAAGGGTTAATGGACCTAAGCATTTGCTAAGTTTTACATGATTTGAAATCCAGAAAAACTGAAAAGCTAGAGAAATATGGGATTATCCTCAAAGCTACCTCTTAAAGATAATTCAAAGATATAAACAAAAAAATTAAAACGAAATTCTGAAAACATTTAATAAATCCAAGAGAAGGCCAGAAAGGAATAGAGAAAAAAAAAGTAGATGGATAAACTGACAACAAAATCCAGTCACATAATAAACTACATTAAGTGTAAATGGGCTAAACACTCTAAAAGATAGGATCATGAAAATAATAACAAAGGAAGTCCAACTAGATGCAGGCAATAAGATAAATAATTTAAATATAGAGACGAAGGCAATGAAAGAAAATACATAGAAAAAGATATATCATGCAAATAGCAGGCATAAGAAGGCTAGTTATTATGTTATCATTATATGAAGTAGACTTCAAGAACGAAAAGTATTACCAGAAATAAAGAGAAACATTTCCCATTGTAAAAAGTATACATTTATCAGGAATATGTAACTATTATCAATATGTATTTACCTCATAACAAAGCTTCATAATATATAAAGCAGATTTGCAGGGAGAAATAGTCAAATTTATAACCATAACTGGAGATTTAATGCTATCTCTCTGCCATTTCATCTGTTTTTTTTTTTTTTTTTGAAGACAGAATCTCACTATCTATGGCCCTAGGTAGAGTGCTGTAGCATCACAGCTCATAACAACCTCAGACTCTAGGTCTTAAGCGATTCTCTTGCCTCAGCCTCTGGAGTGGCTGGGACTACAGGTGCCCGCCACAACACCCAGCTATTTTTGTTGTTGTTGTTGTAGTTGTTGTTGTCTGGCAAGCCCAGTCTGGGTTCAAACCTGCCAGCCCCAGTGTATGTGGTCAGCACTTAGCTGCTGAGCTACAGGCACGGAGCCTGCCATTTCATCTATTAACTGATAGAACTAGGGAGGAACAAAGACTTAAATTTTTGAGCAAAACTGTCAGCAACAGATGAATACACATCGCTTTCAAGGGTACATGGACTGTTCACCAAGGTAAATTGTATGTTGGAGATAAAACAAGTTGCAATAAAATTCAAGGTTAGAACTGACAATAGGGAATTTACAACATATCTACAACTGTGGGAAGCCACTAAAGCAGTGCTGTGCTAGTTCCTTGTTGCTGCCATCAGCCACCCTGAGTGGCTTTTAAAAACATACATACTAATTTATTCTTTTACAGTTCTGAAGATCAAAATTCTGAAATGAATTGCAGTGGGCTGAAGTCAAGGCGTCAGCAAGGCTGGCTCCTGGAGGCGCTGAAGAAGGAATACTTTCCTTGCCTTTTTCAGCTTCCAGGGACAGCCTATATTCCTTGGCTTGAGGCCTATTCTTCCATTTTCAAAGTGAAACACTCAAATCTCTGCTTTATCATAATGCATTTTTCTCTGACTCCAACACCTCTTATGTACCTCTTACAAGGATTATTGCAATTACATGGAGCCCACCATATAGTCCAGGACAATATCCCCATCTCAAAATTCTTAATTTGATCACATATTCGAAGTTTCTTGGCTCAGCGCCTGTGGCTCAAGTGGCTAAGGAGCCAGCCACATACACCTGAGCTGGCAGGTTCGAATCTAGCCCGGGCCCACCAAACAACAATAACAGCTGCAACCAAAAACTAGCTGGGCATTGTGGCAGGCACCTGTAGTCCCAGCTACTTGGAAGGCTGAGGCAGGAGAATCACTTGAGCCCAGGAGTTGGAGGTTGCTGTGAGCTGTGATGCCGTGGCACTCTACCCAACAGAATAGCTTGAGGCTCTGTCTCAAAAAAAAAAAATTCTTTTGCTACATAAAGTAACATTTATAAATTTCAAAAATTAGCAAGTAGACATATTTGAGTAGAATCATTCAGCTTACTGTAAATACTTAAAGGGAAATTTATAACATTACATGCTTATTTTAGGAAAAAAGAAAAGCATAAAATCAGTGACTTAATTTCTATTTTGAGAAGAAAAAAAGAAAAGAAATCCAAGGTAAGTGAGAGGAAGAAAACAATAAATATAAAAGCAGAAATTAATAAAATAAACAATAGATAAAATGAACAAAAATTGATCCTTTGAAAACTTATTATATTACTAATAACAGAAATGAAAAGAGGCATATTACTACAGATAATAAGGATGAAAAATAATGAACGTTTTTTAAAACTTAGAGAAAATAAAAAAAATTTCTTTTAAAAAGCTTTCTGAAAGTGACACAAGATGAAATAGAAAATCTGGGTTTTTATCCTTCATTCTATTAATGCAATGTACTAAAATGATTGATTTTCACATGTGGAATCATTCTTGCATCCCAGGGATAAATCCCACCTGATCATAGTATATAATCCTTTTAACGTGCTGTTGGGGCTGGTATGATGCAACATATCCGGGCTATTCACCTGTAATTTTCTATTCTTATGATCTCTGTTTGGCTTTGGTCTCAGGGTGATGCTGACCCCACAAAATGAGTTTGGAAGTATCCCCTCTTCTGATTTTTGGAAGAGCTTAAGAATAACTGGTATTGGCTCAGCGTCCATAGCACAGTGGTTATGGTGCCAGCCACACACACCAAGGCTGGTGGGTTCAAACTGGCCCAGGCCAGCTAAACAACGACAACCACAACAAAAAATAGCCGGGTGTCATGGCAGGCTTTGCTGGGAGGTTTTTGATTTTTGATTCAAACTCTCATTTGTCTATTTAGGCTTTCTATTTCTTTTTTGCTCAGTCTTGGTAGGTTGTATATTTTAGAAATTTATCTATTTTTTGTCATCCAATTTTGCACATAATTATTCATAAAAGTCCCTTATTATCTTTTGTATTTTTGTGGCATCAGTTTTAATGCCTCCTTTTCCATTTCTGATTTTATTTAAGTTTTTCATGTATTTTCTTATTTAAGGGTTTGTCACTTTTATCTTTTCAAAAATTAAAGCTTGCTTTTGTTGATTTTTCCTATTTTACTTATTTGCACCTAATCTTTATTATTTCCTTCCTTCCTTCCTTCTGCTAACTCAGGACTTTGTACTTCTTTTTCTAATTCCTTGAGGCATAAAGTTAGGTTGTTAAGGTCTTTCTTCATGTTTTTTGATTTTTTAGAGACAGTCTCACTTTATCACTCTCAGTAGAGTGCCATGGCATCAACAACTCACAGCAACCTCCAACTCTCGGCCGCCCAAGTAGCTGGGACCACAGGCGCCCACCACAACACCCAGCTATTTTTTGTTGCAGTTTGGCCAGGGCCGGGTTTGAACCCACCACCCTTGCTTTATGGGGCCAGCACCCTACCCACTGAGCCACAGGCGCTGCCCTCTTTCTTCATTTTTAATTTAGGCATTTAGTACTACAAACTTCCCTCTTAGTGCTGTTTTTACCATGTTCCATAAATATTGGCATGTGCTTTTGTTTTCATTTGTCTCAAGATTTTCTAATTTCCCTTTTGATTTCTTCCTTGAATCAGTGGTTCAAGAGTGTATATGGTTTAATGGCCATGTATTTGTGTATTTTTGTTTATATTTGTGTATTTTTCAATTTTCATCACCATATATTTGTGTATTTTTGTGTATATTGTGTATTTTTCAATTTTCATTTTGTTATTGATTTCCAGTTTCATCCCATTGTGGTCAGAAAAGATACTTGATATAATTTCAGTGTTCTTAAATGTTTTAAGACCTATCTCCCCTGGAGAATGTACCACGTGTGCTTGAGAAAAACGTTCATTCTGCTGCTGTTAGATAAAATGCTCTGTCTCTTCAGTTATAGTGTTGTTCAAGTCTGCTGTGTATTAATTTTCTGTCTGGAGGATCTATTTATTATTGAAAGTGAAGTGTTAAGTCTCCTGATATTATTGTATCACTATATATTTCTCCCTTCAGATCTGTCAATGTTTGCTTTATACATGTACATGCTCTGATGTTGGGTACATATGTGTATAATTTGTGTATCTTCCTGATGAAACTATTATTCTGTAGTGACAATCGTCTCTTTTTATAGTTTTTGACTTATAGTCCATTTTGTCTGATACAAGGATAACCACCTCTGTTCTCTTTTGGCTCTTATTTGCATTGAATATCATTTTTTAATCCCTATACTTTCACCCTATGTGTGTCATTAAGTCTAAAGTGAACCTCTTGTAGATAGCATATTTTCAGATCTTGTTTTTTTGTTGTTTATTTTTTTCTGTTGCAATTTGGCAGGGGCTAGATTTGAACCCACCACCCACAGTATATGGGGCTGGCACCCTAGTCACTGAGCCACAGGCACCACCCTAGATCTTGATTTATTAATCCATTCAGCTACTCTATATTTTTTTAATTGATGAATTTAATACATTTACATTTAAAGTAATTATTAATAGGTAAAGATTTATCACCATTTTGTTAATTATTTTGTCTATTTTATAGGTTTTTTTGTTCTTTCCTCTCTTGCTATTTTCCTTTGTGATTTGACAATTTATTATAGTGATGTACTTCTCTATCTTATTCATATCTACTATAGGGTTTTTCATTTGTAATTACCATGAAATTTGAATAAAATTTATTGTAGTTATAACTGTTTATCATGTTCAAAACCTCTACACTTTAACTCCTCCACACACACACAATGTCATTGATGTCACATTTACTTCTTTTCTAGCATATTTTCATTAACAAATTTTGTGATTGCAGTTATTCTTGATACTTTTGTCTTTTACTGTTTCTGCAAGGGTTAAAAGTGACTTATACAGGGCGGTGCCTGTGGCTCAGTGAGTAGGGCGCCATATACCGAGGGTGGTGGGTTCAAATCCAGCCCCGGCCAAACTGCAACAAAAAATAGCCAGTGTTGTGGTGGGTGCCTGTAGTCCCAGCTACTTGGGAGGCTGAGGCAAGAGAATCACCTAAGCCCAGGAGTTGGAGGTTGCTGTGAGCTGTGTGACGCCACAGCACTCTACCGAGGGTGATAAAGTGAGACCCTGTCTCTACACACACACACACACACACAAAGTGACTTACACATCATCATTACAATATAACATTTTGGTTTTCTCTACATAAATGCACTTTTACCAGTAAGATTTTTAAGTTTTGTATGCTTTCATGTTGTTGTCTAGTGCCCTTTTATTTCAACTTGGAAAACTCCCTTTAGCACTTCTGTAAGGCAGGTGTAGAGGTGATAAACTCCTTCCACTTTTGTTTTTCTGGAAAAGTCTTTCCCCCTCCTTCATTTTTAAAGAACAGTTTTTCCAGTTATAATATTTTGGATGGCAGTTTTTTTTCTTTCAGCATTTGGAATATATCATCTCACTCATTCTTGATCTGTAAGGTTTCTACCGAGAGATATACTGACAGCTTTATGTCTGGGTTACCTTGTATGTAATGAGTTGCTTTTCTCTCACTGTTTTCAAAACTATTGATTTGTCTTTAACTTTTGACAATTAAAATGTTTTTCAGTATAAACTGCTTTAAGTTCACTTATTTAAGTTCCTTTCTGCTTCATCAATCTGGATGTTAATTTCTCTTACCAGATTTGGGAAGTTTTCCCTATTATTTTTAAAAATAATTTTTCTGCTTCTTTCTCTTTTCTTTTCTCTTTCTGGAACTCGGGTAATGTGTACATTGGTTTACTTGATGTTGTCCTATAAGTCTTCCAGGCTTTCTTTACATTTTTAAATTCTTTTTTGCTCCTCTGACTGGGTAATTTGAAGTGACCTGTCTTCAAGTTCATTGATTCTTTTTCCTGCTTGAGTATACTGTTGAAGCTCTCTATTGAATTTTTCAAAGTTCATGAACAACATATTAGTAAATTGAATCCAATAATATAAAAAAGAAAATACATTACAATCCAGCTGGGTTTATTCCAGGAATGCAAGTTATTTTTAACATTTTAAAATCAAGTATGCTAACAGAATAAAAGAGGAGAACTATATATTCATCTCAATAGATACAGAAATATTTGTCTGGAAAAGACTTTCTCTTTCATTTTAATATACACTCATTTTTTTAACTCAACAAATTAGGAATATAATAGAATTTCCTCAGTTTGATAAAAGATCTATGAAACACCTACAGCTATCATCACACTTATTAGCAAAATGTTGAATGTATTCATATTTTTTGGTAAAATAATAAAGACAAAGGTGTCTATTTTCAGGTCCATTCATCTTTGTAACTGGGGGGTCCTAAATAGCATACGACAAAGAGAATAAATAAAGGCATACAGATCAGAAAGGAAGCAGCAAAACTGGCTCTATTCAACATTGTCATTACATAGAAACAATAAGGATTTACAAGACAACTACTCAAACTAATAATACTTTAGCAAATTTCTAAGATATAAGGGTAATATGCAAGATCCATTATATTTTTACATACTAGCAGCAAACAATTAGAAAATGAAATTTAAAGTAGCAATTAATCCCATCTACAATAGCTTCAGAAAACATGAAATTCTTAGGAATAAATTTACAAAAGACATGCAAGATCTTTTCACTAAGAATTACAAAACATTACAAAATAAAACTAAAGAACATCTAAATAAATATGACTCAAAAGACTCAGTATTCTTAAGATGTTAATTTTTCCCAAATTAATCTGCATTTGCAACACAACTACAATTAGAATTTTGCTAGCCTTGTTTTCAGTAGAAATTGATGAGCAGATTCTGAAAAAAAGTCTATGGAAATGCAAAGGACCTAGAATATCCAAGGGAATTTTATAACAGAAGAGCAAAAGTAAAAGCTACATTAATCAAAGCAGTGTGATACTAACAAAAGGATAAACAGAGCAATGAAAAAAGAAAGAAGGAACTCAAAAATCGGGCTGTATTTATATAATATTCAATTTTTGACAAAGATGCTAAAGCAACCCAATAGGAGAAAGTGAAGTATTTTCTTTTTTTGTTGTTCTGTTTTTTTGTTTTCGTTTTACTTCAAATTAATATGAGGGCACAAATGTTTAAGTTACATTGTTTTCAATTCTAAGGTAAAGTTCAAGTTATCAGGAGCTCTCACATTGTGCACATTAGGTGAGATCCCACCAATTGCCCCCCTTCTTCTCCCCTCCCCCTTGCTAGACTATATTTATGTTTTATCTGTCATGTGAGCATGTAGTTGTTTATATATTGGTTTCATTGTACTCCAATGTATTGAGTACCTTGGATATTTTTTTTCTAATTCTTGAGGTACTAAGAATGTGTTTCAACTTCATCCAGGTAAACATAAAAGATGTAAAGTCTCCATCAAAAATAGAGATACTATAACAACTGGATGTCCAGAAGGAAGAAAAAAGGACATCAACCCCTACCTGATATCATATACAAAATTTAATCTGAATAAAGACATAAACATAAAAGCTAAAATAATAAAAGTTCTACAAGATGATACAGGTCTTTTTTTTTTTTTTAGTTTTGGGGATAAACAACGATTTCTTATATAATTCAGAAAAAACTTGATAAATTAGATTTACCAACATAAAACACTTTTATTCATCAAAGACATCATTAAGAAAATAAACAAGCCACAGACTGGAAAAAATATTTTTAAAACATACCTGACAAAAGACTAGCACTCAGGATATATCCAAAAGAACCACAAATAAAAAGATAAATGACCCAGTGAAAGATGGACATCCATTTGAATACTTTACAAAAGATATATGAGTGGCTAAAAACATGTTCAAGATAGTTATTAATGAAATATAATTTCAGACCACAATGAGATACTAATACATATAACTGAGATCAAAATTGATAACACAAAATATTGGCAAAGATGTGGACCAAGAGGAATTCTTCTACATTTGGTAGGAGTGAAAAATGGAATGTTAGGAGGTAAAATGTCTGTCATCTTCTAAAAAGTCAAATATATATGTTCTCTACGGCCCAGCAATTTCACTCTAAGATATTCCTAAACATACATGTGTTAGGTGCAACATAGGTGAATCTCCAAAAGAGTATACTCAAAGAAGACCTGACAAAATAGCACTATTGTGTGATTCTGTTTATAAGAGAAGAAACAGAAAATACTAATGTCTGGTGAAAGATCAGAACAATTGGTGCATATGGAGTTGAGGCGACATTGACTAGGGAGGAAGATGCAGAAATGTTTTGCAGTAATGAAAATGTTCTATGTATCTTAACAGGGATTTGGTGTAAACAAATAAAGGATTTACTGGAGATTGGTGCATATTAAATATAAAATTTTAGCTTAAAAAGGACTATGAATGCATATTTAATTTAAATTAATGATATGCATCCTGAAATGTTTAGGGGTAAAATACATGAATGTCTGCAATTCATGTGAAATACATTTAAAAATTAGGTGGATTGATGGATCGATAGGTATGGTAATAAAGCAAAAGTGATAAAATAGAGAACCTCAGTGGTGAGTATAAAGTTAATGGTCAAATTCTTCCAACTTTTCTATACATTTGAAATTTTCCAGAATAAAATGGTGAGGTAAAAGTAGAGATAACAGGTAGAAGAAATAAAGTGTAGAATTTGCAAACCAATGTAAAAACAAATAAATGGAACAAAGAAAATTTGATCTGCCAAAAAAAGTAAAAAGAATAAAGAAACATTGTGAAAGTGCAGGAAATACAAAAGTTTGAAGTAAATGTCAGACATAAATTCAAATATAGTTATAAATGAGTATGAATGTACATAAATTATATACCTTTACTAAAAAGCAGACCTCAGATTGTGATTTTGAAAAAAGAAGAAAATATGATTTTATGCTATTTATAAGAAACAAAGACCAAAAGGGATTAAAAGTACTGAAAATAATGGGTGGTACCTGTGGCTCAACAGAGTAGGGCGCCGGCCCCATATGCTGGAGGTGGCCGGTTCAAACCCAGTCCCGGCCAAAAACTGCAAAGAGTACTGAAAATAACACAAAATATGTGCAAAGTTGATCAAAGGCCACACAGAGCTAGTTGCCACAACTGGAAAGTGGCCCAAGTCCCCAGAGACCAGTAAGGCTGAAAGGAGAGAGAATCTGAAGTTGTACCAGACAGCTCTTTGAGAAAGGATACAATTTCTCTTTTCCACTATGCATAATTGACAGTCCCAGACCCACCTATTGATTAGTCTATCCTTTCTGGAGCAATCTCAAACAGTACTTTTGTATGTAAAGTGTTCACATATGTATATGGGTATGTTTATAGGCTCCTAGAGCACACTATCTGAGCAAACGAGGAGAAAAGATTTTGGAAGATATTAAGGTTGTCATTTTAAAAGCAACTCAAGAAAAAGAGAAAATCCATTAGACATGCTTCAATATGAACAAAAAATTCACACCAGAAATATAAATGTAAAGGAAAACATTTTAAGAGGTACTCAACTTCACTAGTAATGTCATTAAGCCATTATCAGTTTAAGCCCATCAGTTTGATAAAAATTAAAGAGTCATTCATCTGTGCCAAAAGAAATTCAATTAAGTAGGCGCTCATGTAATTGGTGTCTTTGTGAAATGCAATTTGATAATAATTATTAAAAATCTTAAATTCACTTTTTTTCCCCAAAATACCCACATTTCTGGAAATTTAGTGTAAGGAAATACTGGCATACATGTCAGAAGTAGAATGGTTTGTAACAGTAAAAATAAAAGCAGTAACAACTTAAGTATTGATGAATAGGAAGTTTATGAATGGATTAATAGTGGTACATTCACTTTGAGGAATATCAATGTAGCCATTTTAAAAATATACATACTGACAAGAAGTGCCAAGAAATATTGTTAAATTAAAAACAAACAGCATGAAGCTGGAAGAAACTCCTCAAAGGACTTGTCTTAATTGGACTTTGAACTTTGGGGAAAGGGAGGGAGGGATGTCATACAGGGAAAAGTAAAAACTCATTAGCCCACCACCATGGTACTATTAAGGCCTGAGTAGAGAACCCATGGAGTGTCAAAAGTAATTAACAGTGGCACCTGCAGAAGCAAGCTGATATTGAAACCCCAAATTAAAATATATTGGAGTCTCAAAAGGGGGGAATGAGAGAGGATACTTGTGAAGGGTGAGGTCTAGGAGAACAGGTCTTCTCAAGGACCACAAGGACACACCTGCGGGGTCTTCTCCATGGTGACTCAGCTCTTGGGAATTTGTAAACTTAACTTCCTGGAACTTAGAAATTTCCAAGTTCTGTGAAATCCTGTAGTTCTGTAGGGGCTGGAATAGCATCTCCAGCTTGATTCAAACTGGCCAATGAGAAGGTTAGCTGTGGGGTGGACCTTTTTGACTGTTGATAAAAGGGAAAGATCAAGCCTGCCCGGGAGCACGGCCATTTGGAATTCTTCTATGCCATAAGTTCCTGGCTGGTGAATAAAGCCCTTCCTCTTATAAACTGGTGTTTGCATGCTCTTTTTCTCCATTGGGCCTCCTCTTCCTGCAACAGAGTAAGGCACTGGTAGTCACAAGACTACTAGTCACCACCATACAATATCTGGAAAATAGCAGGTAACAATTATGGTTAACACGTAAAGGAAAATGGGCACCTGTAGTAACTGGTAGCCAATAAGCAATAGACAAGAATATCTAAGAACTTCAGAGAAATAAGAAAAACTTACAGATAATTATAGGGGGAGCTAGGATGAGATACTTACACTGATGTACTGTCTTTGTGTGGTGTCTCCACTCACTTGCAAGGGGGACCCTTTCTCAATCTCTCTGGGAAAATCTATGCTTCTTTTCAAAAATTATGCTTTTTTTTTTTCTTCACTGCACTGGAGTCCTGGCTGCTTTCTTTCTTTCCATTTTTCCTTATCTTACTTTTGCTTCAACTCAGCCAAGCTTACTAGTTCTGCTGAGTGACTGGACCAGGTCGACTGGACAGCTCAAGGGTCTAAAAGACCCCTGACACCATGTTTCTGTATATATCTGTGTATAGTAAAATTAATATGACTTCACACTGACACCTCTTACTGTAACACAGACTTCATTCTACCCTTATTCCCAACGCCTAGCTTATTTTAACTTCTTACTTAGACATTGAGATAGTAGTATACGAGTAGAGTAGGTTAAAATTGCTAAGCCCTGTGAGACTTTACCAATTAGACTACAGTGCCTATGTACAGTTCCTTCTGCTGTCAATCTTAAAATATCCATTCAAAACATTCCCTCTCCTGGGCGGTGCCCGTGGCTCAAGGAGTAAGGTGCCGGCCCCATATACCAGAGGTGGTGGGTTCAAACCCGGCCCTGATCAAAAACTACAAAAAAAAAAAGAAAAGAAAACCCAACAGAACATTCCCTCTCCTTTCGTTCAGATTATGTGATACATATACTGCATCTGTAATCAAGTCATTGGTCACAGTAGAATTGCACCCACCCCTTGTTTGACCTTTCTGTTTTAATAGAGTTAGGTTCATTCTTGGTGGGGTACTGTGGGGAGCAGGCTGTGGGTGGCAAGGTCCCAACAGCCTGGGAAGTGCTCAGGGAGCAACCCCCAACCACTTCTCCTTTAACAAACGTTCTTTCTACCTGCCAGAGGTCACATAGCCCATGTATATTCTCTTATATTATCAGCAATCACGCAGTTTTTCCTCTTTAAGTTAATCTTTGCCCCAGGTGTTAAGATTTATGCAACCTTGTTATAAATAAAGCTGTTTCCACGGTTCAGTGCTGGATGCCGTCATCAGCCACAACGGCCCTTCTGAACCCATCCTATCTCTTGTCTCCTGTCTTTCTTGGCCTTATTTCTCCATTTTCCACCATTTCCACTCAGCACAACTCTCCCTCCTCGTACTGGGTAGCAGGAGGGTACAATTCTCTGTGTGTGTTGTTTGTTTTGTTTAATTGAGTTGTTTTTTTTTTTTGCTGGGGGGGTTCGATTGTTTTTCCTGTGTTGCCCAGGCTGGAATACAGTGGCATGATCATAGCTCATTGCAGCCCTGAACACCTGGGCTTAAGTGACCCTCCTGCCTCAGCCTCCTGAGTAGCTGGGACTACAGACCTGTGCCATCACACCCAACTAATATTTGTGTTTTTTTACAGAGACAGATCTCTCTGTGTTGACCAGGCTTGTCTCAACATTCTGGTCTCATGCAATCCTCCCACACTGGCCTCTCAGAATGCTGGGATTACAGTTGTGAGCCACCACACCCAGCCAAGTTTTGTGAGTTTTGATTAATTCACAGTTGAGTGTCCATCAAAATACTACTATCTACAATAGTTCCACTACCATAGAAATTCCCTCAGTGACACATGGATACCCAACTCCTCCTTTCTCTCCTAGCCATTAGCATCCTCTAATCTGTTCTCTGTCTCATAATTTTACCATTATTAGAATCTCAAATAACTGTAGCGATATGCAGCTTTCGGGTTTGGCTTCTTTGACTCAGCAAAAGTCATTTAAAATTTATTCATATTGTGACTCGGTGCCTGTCACTCAGTGGTTAGGGCATTGGCCACATAAACCAAAGCTGGTGGGTTCGAACCCAGCCCGGGCCTGCTAAACAATAATGACAACTGCAACAAAAAATAGCCAGGCATTATGGTGGGTGCCTGTAGTCCCACCTACTTTGGGAAGCTGAGGCAAGAGAATCGCTAAGCCCAGGAGTTTGAGGTTGCTGTGAGCTGTGATGCTATGACACCCTACGTAGGGTCACATAGTAAGACTCTGTCTCAAAAAAAAAATTATTCATATTGTGGTGTGAAGTATTATTCATTTTTATTGCTGAATAGAATTCCATTTATAGATGTCCCACAGTAATCCATTTACCTGTTGAAGGACATTTGAATTATTCCTGTTTTGGTGATTATGAATAAAGATGCAATAAATATTTGTGTGGAAGTTTTTGTGTTGACATAGTTTTCAATTATGTGGGTAAATACATAGGACTAGGATTGCTCAGTTATATTGTAAGAGCATGTTTCAATTTATAAGAAAGTGTAAAACTGTTTTCCACAGTACCAGTACTTACTTTGCATTCCCACTGGCAATGAGTGAGAGTTCTCAGTGGCCAACATCCACAGCTCCGTTTTCATATTTTTATTTGTTTTTCTTTGTTCCCTTTCTCTCCCCATTCTGATACGTATGTGAAGGTCTTGTGGTAGTTTTCGTTTGCATTTCCCTAATAACTAATGTTGTGCATCTTTTCACGTGTTTATATGCCAGCCATATATCCTTTTTAGTGAAGTGTATGCTCAAGCCTTTGCCCATTTAATTTTTAAAAAAAATTTTTTTAAGACATAGGGCCTCATTCTGTTACCAAGGATGGAGGATATTGGCATCATCATAACTATTGCAGTCTTGAACACCTGAGTTCAGGTAATCCTCTCATCTCAGCCTCCCGATAACTAGGACTACAGTGACTTTTGTGCATCACCACACCTGGCTAATATTTTAATTTTGGATAGAGATGAGATCTTGTTATATTGCCCAAGCTGGTCTCAAACTCCAGGCCTCAAGCAATCCTCTCACCTCAGCCTCCCAAAGCACTAGAATTACAGGCTTGAGCCATCACACCTGGTCCCAATTTTAAAATTGGATTGTTTGATTTCTTCTGGTTGTATTTAAAATTCTTTATAAAAGTCCTTTATCAGAAATGTGATTCACAAATACCATATTTTCTACCAGTGGGTGGCTTGTCTTTTCATTCTCTTTCTCTCTCTCTCTTTTTTTTTTTTTTTGAGATAAGCGTTGCCCTTAGTAGAGTGCTGTGGCATCATAGCTCACAGCAACCTCGAACTCTTGGGCTGAAGTGATCCTCTTGGCTCAGCCTCTCAAGTAGCTGGGACTATAGGCACCTGGCACCACAACACCCAGCTATTTTTAGAGATGGGGTCTGGAACTCCTAAGTTCAGGCAATCCACCATCCTCAGTCTCCCGGAGTGCTAGGATTACAGGTGTGAGCCATAGAGCCAGGCTTTCTCTTTTTGCTCCTAACATAATCTTTTCACTGAACAAAAAGTTTCAATTTTAATAAAGTCAAACTTATTAATTTTTCCTTTTATAAAGTGTGATAGTGGTGTGAAATTTAAGAACACTTTGCCTGGCCAGGCACAGTGGCTCATACCTGTAATCCTAGCATTCTGGTAGGCCAATGCAGGAAGGTCACCTGCGCTCAGGAGTTAAAGACCAGTCTGAGCAAAATCAACACCTCCATTTCTACCAAAAATAGAAAAAATTAGCTGGATATGGTACCGCACACTTGTATCCAAGAGGCTAAGGAAGGAGGATTACTTGAGGCTACAAGTCTGAGGTTATAGTGAGTTACAATGATGCCACTACACTCTACCCAAGGTGAAAGAGTGAGATTCCTAAATAAATAAATAAGTAAATAAATACCTCTTTGCCTAACCCAAGGTCACAAAGATTTTTTCTTACATGTTCAATCATTGGGTTTTATAATTTTATGTTTATTTAAGTCTATAAGACACTTTGAGTTAATTTTTACTCAAGGTGTGAAGTGTAAATCAACATAACATTCTGTTTTGCTTATTTATTTTGGGGTTTTGCATGTGTAGGTTTAAATGCTCCACTATCATTTGTTGAAAAGACTATCCTTTCTCCACTGAATTGACTTTATATTTTATCAAAAATCAAACGGCCTTATTTCTGTGGGTTTATTTCTGTGGTTTCTATTCAGTTTCAATAATCTATATGCAGGGCACGGTGGCTCACACCTGTAATCCTAGTGTTCTGGGAGGCTGAGGTGGGTGGATTGCTTGAGCTCACAAGTTCGAGACCAGTCTGAGCAAAAGTGAGACCCCCTCCCATCTCTACTAAAAATAGAAAAAACTGAGGCAAGAGGATCGCTTGCACCGGAGTTGGAGGTTGTTGTGAGCTATGACACCATGGCACTCTACCCAGGGTGACAGACTGAGACTGTCTCAAAAAAAAAAAAAAATCTATATGCTACAGTTTAAGTGTCCTCCAAAATTCTTGTGCTGGGAAATTAATATCCAGTGTGACAGATTGAGAGATAGAGACTTTTAAAAGAAATTAGGTCATGAGGGCACTTTCCTCCTGAGTGGTTCTTTACAAAAGTGTGAGTTCAGCCCCCTTCCCTCTGTTATTCTTGTGCTACCTTCCACCATATTATGTCAAATCAAGTAGGCCCACACAAGATGTAGGCCCTTGATCTAGACTTCTCAGTGTCTAGAATTATAGCAGTCCATATAGCATATGGCAAGGAGGAGTGAGAGTTACAAGAAACACCTGTACAGCTCGGTAATGTAACACCTTGGTGACAAGGGCATGAGATGAGAGCATCAGTGATCGGCAGTCTCTACACTTACGGTGTTGAGAGGCACGGGAGTGTGTCTGTAAGAGTCTGGAGGAGAAGGCAGTCAGGAACGTGTATTCTATCATAGACTCACTCACTCTAACTCTCTTGCTTCTCCTGCCTGCAGAATGCCTGCATAGCATCTCTCTCTACGATAGAATCCTAAGATGCATTCTTCTTACTAAGACTGCTTAACTCCCTCAAATACTGTCTTTCTCTCTCTCTCCCTCCTGCTAAAACAAATAGCCCTCTGGCACCTAAGAGCAACTGCTCCCGAGCAAGGTAGCCTAGCAGTCCGAGTCCAGAACCTAAATAAGCTGGGGGCCAGAGACCTGGCCAGTCCCAGGCCCCACAAGAGGTGACCACGAAGGGACCCCAATACAGAATCATGAGCCAAGTACATTTCTCTTCTTTGTAAATTATCAGTCTGTGGTATAAAATGGACTGAGAGGG